>VWZW01006388.1:33052-66273 GCA_013397115.1 Edolisoma coerulescens | reverse complement strand
ACTCGCCCGCCCGCCCGGCGGGCTGCCTCCGCGGGCGCGCAGCGTGGGGCCATGCCGGCGGGGCCGCCGCTGCTTCGGGGCTCCTTCCTCCTCCTCCCCCTCCTCCTCCTCCTCCTGCACTTCCTTGGCGCCCCGGCCCGCGGAGCCGTCTACACCAACCATTTCTTGGTGGAGCTGTACGACGGGGGCCAGGTGGAGGCCGAGCGGGTGGCGGCGGAACACGGCTTCAGCGGGGTGCGGAAGGTAAGCCCCTCGCGCAGGGTCGGAGAGCTGCGGTGCCCTTCACATTGGGCTCAGGGCGCGCGGTGTCGTGCCGTGGGCATGCCGGCGACGCGGGGGTGGTCCGGGCGCGGTTCTGCCCGCCGCTCACCTGCGGGAAGGGACGGTGCGGAGTGCGTCCTGCTGTGCCCGCGTTAATCCCCGCTTCCCGAGGGGCTTTGAGGAATAGCGGTGCCAAGAGCCATTGTAAGTGCTCCTCGGCATTGGCGCAGCAGGATGGTTATCTTGGACTGGAGAGAGAGCGGAGTTTCCCACATGGTAACTCGGTGCCTTTTGACTTACTATGTAAACATCCTGCCATGGAGGAGCTCCCATCCTGTGGGACTGGGGCTGCCGCCCAGGGCTTCCTGAGTGCGACTGCAACTGCTCGGAGCGCCTGCGAAAAAATGAAAGCCTCATCTCCATGGAGAAGCCTGCACACAATTTAAACAGAAGATTTCGCAGGGGTTTTGACACTCAAGTTTGTGATGCTGGTGGGCTTCTTAATATCCCTATTATTCTCCTAGAGAAATAGGATGACCCTAGGCTGAAGAAGTTGCTTAATATTAAGCATGGTAATTAATGAACGCTTTTCACTAATGAATGTAAGTTGGGAAACTTCAAGTGCCATTGGAGGTTGTTTTCGCTCCTGAGGTCCTAGGAAATGAAACGCAACCAGAGTGGCAGGTCCCCTCACAGCTCCTAGAGTGACCAGCTCTGCTAGAAATCTCTCCCATTCAAATAATAATTAGAGGTCTCTCTAAATATTTTAGGGTACAGTAAGACCTGGGGTGTAAATAGGGAGAGGCTAATAGCGTGCCCTGGTCAATACAATTCTTGGCAGACTCGAGAGGCGCAGAAGGAAAGCGGGCTGTGAGTGTTGCTGCTGCTTGTTTGTTTTTTTTTTTTTTCTTTTCCTGGTAGTTATGCAATGACAGCCTGGTCCTACATCCAAGGAAATGAATGATAATAGCACCCTGAACTTGAATGAGTGAAATGGCTTTAAATCTCTATTTAAAAATAAAAATTAAAAAAGCGTATCAAGTGAGATTCCTCCCTCATGTTGCCTTGTTTCAACTCCAGTGGGAGCTTGTTAGAGAAATGAGGACAAGATCATCGTTGCTGTGACCCCAGCTAACTCCTGCTGCTGATTAGATGCTTTTGTTTCAGGCTCACAGCCTTGTCCTGATAGTGACAGAGCTGGGCTGCTGATATATTTGGGAAAGGATTCCTTGTGGGGATTAGGTTTTGTTATATGAAATTTAGATACCGCTTTTTGGTCAACAGTTTTCCTCTTCCAGTCTCTTCCTGATTGTGCTCCCTTCCTCCTATGCTGGGGTTATCTGACTGATAAGGCCTTACAAAGATAGAAGGGTGCGTTCCTGCATAGCTCAATTTCTTATGACTTTTGCTAGATGCTTTCAAATGATCCTGTGATCCAAGTGGGGAAGAGACAGGGAGAGAGAGGATTTTGTAGGATGGAGAAATGCAGCTTCTGGGCTGTTAGAATCCTCTACCAGGCTTCTCCCCAGGATGCCTCGGCCACATTAGGAGACTTCTTCATGGAAGTCAGCCTTGTAGCTCATCTCAGGAGAGAACTGGAGGGAAGTCCCTCGGGTGAGTGCAAGAGGAGAGTACCTGCTTTCCAGGATATGCCACGAGGGAGCTGTTTCTTGTGGGCATGGGTGTCTCTGAAGCCCAGCAGAGCCATGGCGTGATGTGTGTGTGCTCATGGTGTGGGGCAGCATGTGGTTGCAGTGGGTCCTGTACTCAGCACATACTGTGTCAAGGTTTCTGTGTTATACTGTCCTAGTCCCTGAAAATCTAGTAAGCCTCCCACTCCTCCTCCCCAACGGTAAGAGGAAATAGCACCCTGCTTTCTGCAAGGCAGTAATTTTAGGGAAGAGGAAAGGTTGGTAGGGTTTGACATTTTGCTGGCTGTGTTGGAGGATAATCCATGAGAGGCTGGTAGCCATCTTCATTCTTAATGGGGTTTGGGTGGTGATAATTGGCCGCTAATAAAAGCTTGTGCCATTTATGCCAGTGGCTCTTCAGTACTGCTGAAGAGTTTCCTCTCTGTTTTGCTATCTTCAGGCTTGTCTAGCATCTTACAGTCTGCAGACTCAGCTTTCATGGTGATAACGACAGTGCAGGAAGTTGAATGTGGCCCTGTGTAGAGAAGCACAGAGCTGTTAGTGGGAAACTCTCGAGGGAAAGTACTATGTGTAGATTTGCTGTCTAATGAAATATTCAAAAAATACCAGCGCCCACCCCCCCATCAAATTACATCACAATCAGAAGTGATCTTTTAGATACTTCAATGACACATGTTGTTTGGATGATATATTGAGTTATTTACTAAAAAAAAAATCCGGTCAACTTTACCCATATTAGAGAAGAGCCATTGCCTGAAAATAATCACCTTTATTTCAGTGCAGGGACTTTCCCAGTAGGAATACAAGAGCAGATTCCACTGTTTTTTATTGTGTATGAATTTAGGATGTGTATGAGAAAGATTTCTTTTATGCCTGTTAGGGTATCACAGATCTCTTTTAACATGACTTTATGGGAGCTGTTTTTTAAATTATGTATTTTTAGTGCACATGTTTTTTTCCCCAATAACAAGCGATCTCTGAGGAAGTGCATATTACGTTTACTTAACAGCAGATTTCTGCAGAAATACATGAGAAAGCATTGCCATTAAGATTAATGTTATGAACTGTATGATGTGCTTTCTAATTGATTCTTTGGCCATGCTTCCTACCATCATTCTGAAACCACTACAAGACGTCAGGTGGGCTAAATGTGTGCTTTAAATTCAGTGTTCGATGAATTGATTAAGAGGGGCTTGGTGCTTACAATAAACAGGTGCTTTTGTTTAGGTCTAGGATCCTAACATGAGTCAGTGTCAAAAATCCTAGTCAGTTTTTCTTTAATTTTCCCTAAATTAATCCTGAATACAGACCTCTTTGTAATGCTTATTGTTCTCTTTGATTTTTATTTTTAATGTTTGCAATTTTTCAATCCATTTTTACCTGCTGAAATTGATTCTGTTTATTTCTAGTGAAACAAATACTGTGATAAAACTTTTTTTTTTCTTAAAATGGTTAGTCTTACCGTCTTTGAGAATTCAGGAATTGTGAGAATGCCCCCCTAATATTGTGAGAACTGCAAAAAGAACAAGTCTTTGGTTTTGATTGGGTTTTTTTCCCCCATTGATTTATTTGCCTCTTGGCATGGTTGCCACCAGAATACATTTCTCAATGCAGGCTGAAAAAAGCTGCTTTCTGACCTTGCCTTGGAATTCTCAATTAATTTCTAACAAGGAGAGTTGGAAGATGCACTTAGAAAGGTCTTCTATTTGGAGATCAGAGTTTAGGCATCTCTTTCAATTTCATCAACAATAGTGAGACTGAGACAATCCACAAAATGCCACCATAACTAAAAGGCTAAATATTCTGTTTCTAGTAGCATTGAGGTGAAGGGTTTTAAACAATTAGCATTCAGTGGCCTCAGATTTTAAAATAAGAATGAAACATGGATTTCAAAACACAGAGAATTTTATGTTTATGTTGCCCAAAGGTAACATAATGGTCTATTTTTTCCTTGATGTATCACTTGATCCTGTCTCCCACTAAATCTTGCAAAAATCAGTGTACTTCTCACAGCTGTGGCTTCTTTGCTTCGTGTTTTTGGTTAGGAGGCTGCTGGTTGAGGACCAGGCTTTGTGGAACCAACCAGTAATTTGTTGACGAAACACTGGGAGCATTCAGGTTCTTGTTTCTTTCTTTACATTGCATGAATACAGACTTATCAAAAGCAAAACTTAACAGGTATAGAAGCTATATTTCTTGCTGCAGCAGCCCACTTCCATGCGTTTAGGCTGAGAGCCTGTGAGGTGGGAGTTGATGTGGTGTAGAAGGCAGACCTAGAGGCAGAATAATGAGTTCGCAGTCTTGGGAGCTCTTTGCAGGGATTTCTGTCAGGGATCCTGAACATTTCATCCTGGAATGCACATACTAAAGCCTTAAAATGCCCTCCCATGCAGATCAACCTCTAAATCTGGAAAATTGGTGTTTGCCTTGCTTCTGCATGCCCAGGATGGGCAGATGGTATTCAATGCACGTGAAAAATGCTGTTTATGGACGTGGGTTTGGATGTTATGTTTATAGATGCATGTATTTATATACATATGTATCTTTCTTGTTCCTTTTCCCCTAATACCTAGAGTAAAGAAGAGAAAGGAAAGGCAAATTCTTAGCCAGGCTCCTGGCAGACCCTGTGTGGATATGTATTTACCAGCCCATTTGTGCATATATAAGGTGGTCCATGCTTCACAGTTAAACATGCTTGTGTTACTTTCACATGTGCTGCTAATCCAAGGGCTTATGGAAGTGTTAATTGTGTAATTAAGTGTAATTGTGGCCAAGTCAGCATGGAGGGTGCAGGAGTGCTCCAGTGTGGCAACAGATGCTGAAGCAATGGAACATCCCATGAAAAGAGGAGGCAGAAAGCTCAGGCCTCCTCACGTGGGCCGGCTGGAGTCCAAGGACTTAAGATCAAGCCTCAGAATGCAGTGTTTCTGTGCGTTAATATGTGTTTAATAATTTATTAGCTTTGTGTTTTATGCTGGTCTAGAGGAAAGGATGTTTGCTTGCCATAGCATTCCTTTAGTATAGAAACAGAAAAACCTCTTAGACGTGGAAGATACAATGTAAATTTTCTGAGGAACCTGAGAGCTTTAATTTTCTAGATTTCACTGTTGTGGTTCTGTATTAGTAAAACAAACAAAAAAAAAAGGCTATCTCACCATAGCAGCAAACGCTTCCGTTTCCATCCTGGTGTGTGTCAATTAGGGGGAAGAAGCATTTGAATAGCAGGAAAAGTTTGGTCCTGCTGTGGGCAGACACACTGCTGGGTGGTGATGTAGACCTCCCTTTTCCAGAAAAACACATGAAGAAAGCAACTGGGGAGATGCAGCTATCTGCATCAGGAGGGAGCCTTGCTGGCTCCTTGCAGGTGGAGTCCAGGCGTGTCATTGGGCACAGTCTGGAAAGGCCTGTTCACTCCTATTTACACTTGAGATGAATGTTAGTGGAATCAAAAAAGAATTTTGCTGTGCTAGAAGTGAGTTTACCTCATATACGCAAATACTGTATTTCTTTGGAAATGTTGCCTTTTTTTTTTTTTTTAAAATTTTATTTTGTGTTCTGACTTGGATGCATAGACAACTCCAGGAGCAAACACTGGCTAACTGGATAACTTGGAACAAACAAAAAAAAAAATCTCTGTCCCTTAAATTATGCCCATGAAAGCTGTAAATTATCGAGAAGGTCTGTAAACCACAAGCTCAAGTACATCCCTAACCCAGTTTCTGTAAAGCTCCTTCTCTACCAGCGACTCAGAGTGTTTGCTGGTGGTGAGTGTTCTGTTTGAGCTATAAAATAATTACCTTGTCAGATTTTACACTTGTTTGAATGTAAAACAAGGTCAGTCTCCCCTACTATAGATCCCCGCTGTAACTGCTCCATTACTGTTTTGAATATGTGGTGTAGATGTTTCTTGGCAAAACATGCAGATTAAACCTTACCTTTACAGATTTTTATTTTGTTTCCTGAACTACAGCTCAGTGAACACAGATGTATGAAATTCTGGCTGTTTATAAAACTGCCAGCATTTATAATTTTATTTATTGCATGTTGTTTGGACCCATTTGCAAAATAGAACATGTGGTAGAGACAAGTGCAGTTCTTTTTTTACTTTTTTTTTTTTTTGATGCTGCAGCCCAATGGGGAATATGCAGTTACTGGTTTTCATATACATTATATTTAGTTTTTCCAGTGTGAAGAAGAAAACATACAAAGAAGTGGACAGCATTCCCTGAGCACTGTAATCCCAGCATACCAGGACTGAACATTCTGTGTACAAGCCTATCTCCTGCAATCTAGCCCAGAGTTCCTGTCAGTCGGGGATCTCCTTCCTTCTGCCCAGATAGCTTTCTTGCAGATGACTTTCAGACTATTCCTGGGCTCTACAACATACAGATGCATGAATTGCCTCTGTGTGTTTGACCTTTGGGATCCCATATGTTGTGGCTCTGTCTGTGGTCCCACTTAAAGCTCTCATTCTTCTAGGTAGGCTTTTCAGATGCTGAAAGCAGTCTGAGGGCCATTACTGAGAGGCAATATGGACATCTGTAGCTGTTAACATACCCAGAATTGAATTTGTCCCCTGACCTTTTTCTGTGCAGCGAAAGGATAACTGTTTATGGCAAGAGTCCCCTACTTTGAAGACTTGGGTTTTTGCTTCAGGCCAGATGGACAGATCCCATTGTCATGCCTAGCCAGACCCAGATGGTTTAGGGTACTGCAAATAAGGGAGGGCAGTTTGTTTGCAGTTTGGGAGTTCAAATCCAGATTTAAGTTCTAGACCAAAACAAATTATCAATTCACTCCCAACTTGAAATGCTTCCTTCTGAGATCCTGTGGCATCCTTGGCATTTGTTTATTAGCAGGCAAATGGTCCCAGAGACTGAGTCTGCTGCTTGGCTCCTTCAGAAAAGGACAGAGGTGTTTGAATTTGTGTTAGCTTTTTGAGAATCCAACTGTTGCATGAAGGTGAAAGATAGCATATTCTGTCTTTTTCACAAAACATGACAGGTGACAAGATATAAGACCCTATCAACTCTTGGGAAAACCTTTACTGCTGTAACTATACTGATGTGGTTAAAGCGGGGAAACAAACCCAATGGCTGTGCTGTTACTATCAGTGTAGGGGTACAGACATGTTTAACTCATTCCGAGTCCAAACAATATTAGCAGAAATTTAATTTCCTCTGGAGCTTTTAACAGTAAGACCATGTTGACTTCAAAAACCAACCAAACAAAACCAACCAAAAGCAACAACAAAAAAAAGAGCTTCCAGTCTTCCTGGAACAGTTATGCTGGTAATAGTTACTACTTAGTGTAGCTAAGTAGAAGTTTGCATGTGACCCTTAACCTCATCCATCTATGGAATTGTTCAATTAAAATTAATACATGCAACTCACGTTTCAAGTGCTTGTAATAAAGCAGTTGCAAAGTAGTTGCTAAAACATAGGTAAAATTTTATCTGGTAGATAGTTTCCATTAGTAAGTTCTGAGAAATGTCCATGCTCACGGAAAATTCCATGATCTGGAAATCAAGCCAAATTGTTAAAATGAATGGTAAATTCTGACAGTTCTTATTAAAATATTATACCTGGGAAACCCTTTTGTGCAGTTCCAGTCCACAGTATGGGTGGGTAGTTTCTGTGTGAGCAGTAGCAGCAAATTCAGTGCCATTAATAGATGTAAAATTTACCTTTGTTCTGCAATATTATTCCAGTCATCAGAAACCTTGTTCTTCTTCTTTTTTTTTAATTTTTCTTTCAACTTTTTCAGATAATTAAATAGGTCAGGTCTCTCCAGGATGCTGCTGCATGGTGGCTATAAATATTGCAGTGAGCAGCCCAACACTTCATCCACTCATGGCCTCTGGTGGGAGAAAGCTGAACTGCTCAACTATTTGTCAATGTCTGGTGTGTTGCTCTTGTAAATCAAGGCAAGCTCTGCATTTAACTCTCAAAAGTTCAGTGAAAAAGCAAACCCTATGCTACTGAAATGGAGATTTAATTTCAGCTCAGCAGGCTTAGGCCATGCTTTGCGACAGAAAGCACTGTCCCAGAGAGAGCTGAATTCGGCATGTACTGTGTGAAATTCTGAGTGGCCATGACATGACAGTTTATCATGCAGTGTGAAATACAATTTGGTCATGGATTTATGACAGTAGCTCAGTAGTGTAACTCAGCTGAACACTGGCTGTTCAGCAAGTAGCAGGACCTTGGAATTAAAAAAGAAATTATGAGCTTGGCCACTCTCTCCATTTATACACCATGATTATAAACAAATAAATTGGGTAGTGGTAGCTCTTTCACAAGGAGTGAACTGGGACGTTGTCATGTATTACCTACCTTCTCAAACAAAGCTTCTGTGGAAATGTTACATTCTTAACTACTTTGTCCACAGAAAGCAAATGGACATAGTGACCTCAGTGTTTACATCAAACCAGTTGTCAAATGTGTCCCAGATACTCATGACTGAACTAGATTATTTGCTTACCAGAAGAATAAGATAGTAATGTGTCAGAGCTGCTTTGTCCAAAGAACCAATCTGTAAAAACCCGAAACCCAGAAAATATATATTAAATATTATTATTATTATTATTATTATGTAGAGAAATTTGCACTGTTTCAGATGATTGCTGGGTACCAAACTAGAGCCAAAGAGGTAAATCTCTTTCTTGTATGGGTAGTAAAAGAAGTGGAATATAGCCTCCCCTTTCCTGATGACAGAGGATCCTTCTTTCTGCCTACTCATTCTTTATGAAAAGCCAGTGAAACAGAGGAGTGTGATTCTGAAATCTGATCTGTTGGTGAGTACTGTCTCTGTCACCTACTGTGCAACACCAAGTGCAGCAAAAGCTTCTTTTTAAGGCTTTTAGCTGCAGCCAAGATATGGTGAATTAGCTATAACCATGACTGTTGGATTCCCATCAGTCCCATGGGGACCTTATGCTTCCCTGTATCAATTAATTTTAGAACTGTGTTTCAACTGAATTTAGCTATTTAGAAGTTATTTTGAGCCAGTTGTAAAGTGGAAGTGTCAGCTCAGAATTTGGGTGAAGAAGTATCAAAATCAGAACTGGAGCACATTTGCAGGTTTGGAGGACTTGGCTGCTAACATTGATGGTCGTGGATTGCGACATCATCATCTTGGCAGCATTTCCATTTTTTAATTTTTATATTGCCATTTAAACCCCCAAAATTCACAGGCAAATGTACTTTTCATCTCTTAACTGTAAAACCATTGAATTTCTCCTACAATTAAGATACAGTTCAGAATAAAACCTGGTCAGAAAAGCAAGTGGATTTTTTTCTCTTTCTGTTGATGGAGATTAAAATACTCAGTGTGATTCTATAAAATCCCTTTTTTCCCCTTCTAACTGAACATATATTATTCATGTTAAATATATTATACCTTGGTAGAGAAACCAGTTTTTCAGGCTCTAAAGGCTGAAATGCTGAATGATTAATTAAACCCTACATTTTCCTTGCTTAACTAATGTAATAGGAGCAAGATAACATATAAGCACATGCTGGACTGAAAACAGTTTCTGCCAGCAATAAACTTCCATCATTTATTAATTGGTAGTAAAAGACTTATTTCACAGCTGCCTGAAAGGTCAATGAGGGAGATCCTGGGAGGAAGGGTAAGAGGTGGTGTTGCTGTTTGCTTTCCTTTCTCATCATTATTGCTAGGTTTGAGTCACCCTTTTTCTTGCATCTACCATGGAGCTCTTGACCCCACTCAGAGCAGTTATTCCTTGTTATGAAGTGACCATTGTGCTGTTGTGTGCAGGAGCCAACAAGAGCTGTCTCCGGGTCGTGGTGGCGTAAGTAAAGGGTTTGCCTCTGGCCTGATCTTGTAATAGTGAGGATTAATGTCTGTGACTTCCTCCTAGCAGAATCGAGAAACTTTACAAAAATAAGGAAAACAGCAGTGTCCCAAAATGTTCTCTTTTCCTTGGCTCTGCTGAAAATGTTTTTCTTAAAGCTTCCTTCTCCTGCTCTTCTCAAGCCTGCTACCTTATGTTAAAAAAAAAAGAAGAAACAGTGTGACCCTCCTATCCTTTAATATCACAGTTTTGTTTCTAATTGTTACCCATCAGCTTCTCTCCCATAAAGCACATAGTTTTCTTCAGGAATTGACTGCTGCTCTGGCAACTGGTAGACTTTTTCAGTGTGGTGTAATAACAGAAACCTCCCTGTGAAGCACTTTCTGTCTATCAGCTCTTGCTTGGCAGCCTAGCATTAAACAGAGTAAAAAGGAAACAGTAAAGGTTTTGAATTGCAAGAGAGGTCAGATCTTTAAGTGTCGGTCGAGCTAGCATCTTTGCATTAGAGTAATTCACATCTTCTGTGCCTTCTTGAGTAGCTCTTGTCAGTAACCAACTACTTTTGCTCTGAGTTGCTCTTATAGCTCTACTTCATTAGAGCTTGAGTTCCCGACTCTGCTTTTAGATGCTGCGTGAGCTGAGCACTTGCACACATGTTTATGTAGCCACTTTGTTACGTGAACGTAGACTTAAAAATAATGCTGAAGTGCCTTAGTGAAATTCAGGATCTCAGTGTTTAGCAATGTCTTGCCCCTTCTTCATCCGTGAGGTTAAAGTACCAGTAATTTGTGCCTGGGACACACTGCATCTTAATGTTGTTTTTTAAATAGCAAACTTTAGCTCATGGCTTTTATCTCTATGTTTCTGGAGCTGATGTGACACCAGGCTCCTGTATGAAAACAGTAGTCAACCTGTTTGGTTACATGCTTAAAAGGAGAGATGGATTGTAAATCAGGAGTGAGGCAAAGTGGCCTTTTGTAAGCAGTGCTAATTGCTGTCAGCAATATTGATCTACCTCAGAAGTATACCATGGCCATTTAAATTTGCAGACTCTAACTGAATCAAACTGTTTCTTACGCGTTTTACCTAAGGAAGATATACTGATATGAAAAAGAAATTTCTGTCTTATATTGCTTAAATATATTGCAGCATTTAACAAATATTTGTTGCTAAAGAGGTACCTGGTTGCACACGTGTAGATGTACTCATTAATGTATGTTTGCAATGGCACTTGGCATTTTACGTTTAAGAGTTTCATATCACAGTCTATAGTGCTGTGCAAATATTAATTAAATGAATCCTATCAATAAATAAAATAACTAAACTAGTACTTAGAAGAGTATGCTGTTTTACATGGGAGGCGACTGAAATAAGAATATTACAGCTCTAATTGCCCAATATTCTCCTAATATTAGGAGTTGTTGAAACTCATGTCTTCTGAGATTTAGTCCTGGCAGAGTTGCTACCATGTGAAGCAAGAGCAGAGAGGGAAATAGCGAAGGAAGTGGTCGTGGGTTGAATGATCTTGGAGAGAAGGTCATTTGAGGTGTGAATACTTTTACAGAATATTAACATCTTGAGAGATGCTTTGAAAACACAACAGAACATCAAAAGAGTGACAGGATACCCTGAGGAGTTCCATTGCTCCAAGGAGGAGACAGGCACTTAGAGCCAAAATTTTGTTCACCTTTGTTAATAAAATGTAGAACTGGCAAAGCCACTTCTGTGTTACCATCCTTTTCCCCCCTTTATTCTTTCAGCACTGACTGCTTCAGACAATGAATTATGGTTAATTAACTGGGTCAAGTATTGACCGACTGTCTCTAAAGAATGTCTGGAGTCTGATTTCTGTTTGTCTTTTTTTCTCATTTTTGTTTGTTTAGGTTTGTGGGGGGGGAGGTGTTTGTTTATTTTCTTTTGTTTCTTTTTTGTTGTTGTTTTGGTTTTGTTTTGTTTTTAAGGGGTGGAGGTGTTTTTGTTTTGTTTTAATGGGATGGTAAAATTCTCCCAATTTGTGTAAAAAAACCATTTCGTGTTACACATACCTGCTTTAAGAAAATTTAATTGATTCACCTTCTGATGGAATCATATTTACTTAATTATTCTAAATTATGTGTATGTTTATCTGTTGTTTATGTGGTTGTTATGGAGTTGTGTAGCTGAATGATTGTCTCCTTTTCCCAGTGGTCATTTGTTGCTGCTAAAAATGAGAACGCAATTGGTAGATGCTCCCAGTTACTTTTCCGGTGCTGATCTCCAGAATTTTTTCTGGTGCCCAGGACTTGACTCAGGTGTTCTTCTTTCACAGACACACGCATACACACACACACACAACATTTATGTAAGAGGATGTAATGATGATTGCTCAGCCTTCACTTCAGCCTGTCAGCCAAGCAATAATACTCACCTACTCCAGGTAATGACAATCTGAATTAACCCAGACAATCCAGTTTGAGGGCTACTGTATAAGCAACAACATTCTTCTTCGAAATCTGGGAAGTATCCTGCTTTCAACAAGGCACGTGGTAGAATTGATAATGGTGTCTACAGTTACTGGGGAGTAATGGATAAAACTCTCTAAACTTCACAGATCCATTCCCATAAACTACAGTAACTGTTTTAAAAGCTTCAAATGGCTTCTCCAATTCACTGATAAAACTATCAGCAAATCCAGAGTCTTGTCACTGATGACTTGTATGACTTTATGTGCTTGCAGGATGGAGCTCTTCAGTGACAAACTTAATTGTGATACAGATACAGTAAAACCTTACACCTGTGTGATTCATTCAATTGGCAGATCAAAATCCAGATATCACAAACTTGTACCCAAATCAATGGAGCAGTGTTTTGTACATGCTTGGAAGCACTGGGTGGGGTAACGTAACAACAAAACTGATGAGAAAATGAGAATAGCCATTTAACATCAGCATCTACCTAAACAGCAGTGTTTCTCTTACAGACTTTGGAGTGAAAGAGCTCCTGGGGCTCAGCTCTGCTTGTATTTTAACATGGCCGCCTCAGATAAGTGAGATGAATCATGCTTTGAAAGGGCCTCTTTTTCTTTTGCTATGAATTGTACAGGGCATTCAGGTGAATTCCACATGGACAGACTGGACATGTAAGTAATAGCAGTCCACAACCAGTTTGGTTTCTTTCATTTACTTCCAGGTTTTTATTAAACACCTCATGTCCAGCTATTGAGAAGACTGTTTAACCTTGTTCTTGCTGCATGCAAGAGGGACTAGGCAAAAGTATTTGTTTTATCCTTTTGGATAAAATAAAATCCAAAGACATATATTCTGCAAAATCTTTGGACATCACTTTTGGCATCACTTTCTAGAGGAAAAGTTATTTTGCTGTGGAGGTCAGAAAACCTTTCAGAAACCATTGGAAACTACTTCTGCTGGCTTGAGAAGATGTAGTAGAACTTTTTAAGCAGGGTTGCTGTGTTCTTATAGGATAACCAATATTCTAAAAAACAGTACCAGGTGGCCTTGTTATCATGTGTGTTACAATATTTCCATTGACTTTTGCATCTCTCTACTTAGTCTTGGTCCCTTCTTACTACTACTGTTCCTTTAAGAGATGGTTGGATATTTATATGAAACGGAGCTGAAAACATATGAAAATGTCTAAGTCATTCACTTACTAATTAATTTGTAAGGGAATGTTTCACTTTGTGTTAATGAATTGATTTCACAAGGATGATCTGATGATGTTTTAATATGAAATGTACCTTTTGGGAGTGTTGAAGCTATGGCTGTAACACCTCCACCTGCCAGATTTGCCACGAGAAGCAGATTAGGCTTTGGTGGAGGCAGCTGGCTAAGACACGGCTACCGTGAGAACTGAGCTAGGAAGACTGAATCATAGCACTCAGACCTGGGCCTGACTGTGCCAGTCATTGGGGCTGTTTGGAGCTTGTGCAGAACCCTGGCTCCACCTGAGATCCTTATTTGGAGCCTTCAGAGTAATTATAGCACACAAATGAGAAAGTGTGAAATCCTTGCCTGGGTCCATGGGTACACAGTGGACTGGATTTCATGTTGGGTGATCTCTGGTGCAGCTTTAGTCCTCTGTGCTATTTCACATTTCTCTACCAATGTTTGAATTAATCCTTTCTTGTTTGTGCTTTGTTCGGTGTTATTTTGGTGCCTGAGGCTGCCTGTGTTTCTAGCTGGCTCTTCGCTTACATGGCCCTGGTCGCTAAAGTGAGTGCTTTTGACTTCAGACTTGGCTCCCATCTGTGTATTTAAAGGTAAAATGATTTCTAATGCTAATTGGGGTGAGGGAAAATGAGAGAAAGAGAGTCTAAAAATTCATATTGAATATTTATAAGCATCCTCAGTGCATTTGGTGAAACTGGGATGAAAAGGTTTCGAAAAGGTTTCTGATTGCTGCTGCAAGGCAATTTATTGTGCTTCACTTAAAATGGTAACTGAAGGTGTGAGGCCTGTGGGGCCTGTGAAGGCTCCAAATATGTTTATTTTTACCAGGTTTAGGTCATATTTTCTGTTGGTGTAATTACTGAGCAGTAATGGGATGAAAGAGCTCACTTGTGTGAATTTATGGCTCCTTTCAAAGTCAGAAGTGATGCTTGGGCTGTGCTTGGACTCTGTGGGGAGAGATGTTTTGTGTTATACTTTTTTAAAAAAAAGAAAAAATTATTTTTAAATTATTATTTGGGGGATGAGTATCTTTTTTTTCCTTTAGCACCAGTGTTTGTTTGAACCCTCTCATCCATGGCCACATATTCATACTAAGGCAGGCAAGGAGCCCTGGGGAGGGTCTTTGTCCGCCTGGCTGAATGAGGGCTTTCTGTGAATCCCATTCATTGACAGATCCTCCATTTATGCTGATTTTGGTGACCAAAGAAGGTGGTAACTTGCTATAAATTGCCCTTTGCTTGTATTTATGAATGATTTTGCTCAAAAGAAAGTTGTTGCAGACTGTTGTTCCCGTTAGAAAATTGGAGAGGAACCTTAACAAAATATTAAAGTAAACTGGTTTTAGAATATTACAGTGTTGCGGAGAAATCATTGGAAATGATGCACAAAAGCCAGCAGTGTGCTGTAGGGATTCTGCATTATGTGAAAACGTGTGAAAGGCAGTATGGCAAGGCTGGGCAGAGATAATTCCCATTAAAACAAGAGGGGGCAATCCAGGTTGTTCTTAAGCTTTTTGTGGGCACCATAATGTATGTAGATAGAGCTCTGCAGTGAGTCAGTAAAATGCAATGTTAAAGATAAGGAGCCAGTAAAATTTGATATTAAAGATGAGCCTTGGAACCAATGTTCATCTTTATTTTTGTATTGTATATTACCTCTTAAAGCTAGAGACAGGCTGTGAATGCTGGACCTCTCCCTGAGAGCCAGATAAAGTACTGATGCCACTGGCAGCTTTATTCGACTTGGGTATTTTCTTAAGAATTTATTGCTGCTTCATATTACCTTTGCTAGATGTGCTTTTCTGGTCAGGAGATGCTGATGCTTGTTTTCAGTGTGAGCTCTGCCCAAGGTGGCCTGAGTTGCTGCAGTTTTAGAATGAGGAACAGTATCTGATTTTAGTCTTTCTGTGGCTTTTCTTTAAACTTCTGCACTGCTTTGCAGCTGCTATTGATTTCCTTTGCTTTGTGACAGGCAAAACTGCAACTGGTGTCACTGTGCATATTGTTCAAGGCAAGACCAAGAAAGAAGGGCAGTTTGACTTTTCTCTGTCAAGTAGACAAGATGGGATGGGAGCCATCAGCTATGAGGGAACCATGTGTGCTGCCCTGTCCTAGATCGAGTGTCTCTGAGGAACAGGCTATTTTATACCTGATTTGTCCTTGGAGCAGTTGAGGGCTCAGCAGTGGACTGTCGTTTTCTCCCTTTCAATACTGGGGAATGGCCTCTCTCAGGAGCAATGCCTGGGCCTGGCAGGGGAGAATTGTAGCTGCCTGTTTACAGCCCTTCTTCCCAGCAGTGGCATCTAGGGCTGCACTGAGTCAGTCCCTTTTCTTGCTGGGGAAAGACTGTCATATATAAGGAGGTGAGTGCGGAAAGGTTGAGAACCATGAATTTAACTTACTTACTTTTATTTCAATAATACTTACACCTCAACTTCTGTGGTTGAGCAGTAGCCTGAGAACAGCTAAGATACCTCAGACATACTGTTGCTAAAACTGTGCACAATATGAAACTTTTCCTGCTTCTTTCTATATCAAATGGTACATCCTAGCCATTTTCATAGAATCATGGATTGTTAAGGTTGGAAAGGACCCTAAGATCATCAAGTCTATTTTGCTTTCAGTTAAGCATCTTCCACTGAAAGAGTTTTTCTTTCCTCCATTTAGTTGAACACTGAATTTTAAAGTTATTTTCTGGTCCACATTCTTTCAGGAAGAGGGTTAAACAGAGTTCATCTTTGCTTCAGAAAGTGTTATTAATAACCACAAGGAGGCTGCAAATATGAAGAAAAGAAGGAGACAGGTGGATATAAAATGTTTTGCTCTACCTGCTGTTTTGTATTTGTGATTTTGGTTTTGCTTGTATGTATTTTTCACCAATACTTTTATACAAATATTGCAAGTAATGAAGTGCTTGTAATTCCTGAGATTCTGAAAGCCGTGTTTTGTAATGGACAATATTTATACATCAAGGCAATAAGTAGGCCCATTTCTAATTCTAAATAATCCTCCTCATTTGAATATTAAAGTGCTTTCCAGTAATTAGTTATCTTACTTAATTGCTAATTTTTTTTTCTGAGGGCAGGAAGCTTTGCTTTTGTCTTACAGAAAGAACCTGAGCCACCAGGCTGAGTGCATTATTGTTCCATGGTACATGCTGAGCCTGCTGTTGCCAGAATAGGAATTTTACTCCATAACAATTCCAGCTTTACAGCTACATTACAGAGCAGATACTGCTGATGACACTTTGGAGTCTTTATGTACAGGATCTGTTTTCATTTCACGTCATTATATGCACTGTTTGTTTCACTATTTGCTCTTTTGCTGTAGCTCCAGATCAGAGGAGACTTCCCAGATTAGCTGATAGTGGGAATGTAAATCCTGCTGTGAGCTACCTGTGTCCTCCATTTGCTTGCTGCCAAGAAGTTACTGGCTTGGTAGCAGGAGTCCCTCAGAATTGGAAGCTTCAGTCATTTCTTGTGGTATTCACAGATCTCAGTGCAATATCCTCATCAAAGCCTGACATTTTAGGCCCTTTGCCTGGTGTCTGATTTCTCCCACATGTATAATCATTAATTTCAAGGATTTACTGCAGAGTTTAGATTCTCCCTGAAAATTGCTTGGTTTCTGCTATTAATTATTCACAATCCACAGTGCTGGATCACATATCTTTCAGGTATTGCCTCACTGAGCTGCCTTCCTGGGTGTCCCCCTCTAGGTTTAATTGTTCCAGTGTGAAAAACCATGTGAACCATAAAATATCCAAGTTCCTCAAAGATTACTGGGATAACTATGGAAAGAGTGGAATAGTCTTAGTCAAACTTATTCATTACTTTGTTCATAAATCTGGTCATTGTTGTACTAATTGCAATTGCTTATGGTCAAACTTGAATATACCAGCTTTAAAAGGTTACTATATGTGATATTGCTTCATGCTAAGAGGTACTGGAAACTAACCTTGTATGGAAAATAAACAGCAAATATCTATTATATATTTCCAGATATCTTCAAAATTGCTTAGACTAATCCTTAATGGAAGAACATCAAGATCAATATTTGACTGGAATTGATTTTAATGGCTGATACTGAGATAAAAGGAAGAAAAGTAGCATGATTTCACAGAGAGAATTAGAGGGGTAATTGGGCCACAAACAGCAAAGGATGGTAATGGTTAGCACACCAGGATGGATTTCAAGCTGTAAATGATCTGCCTATTTAGATTTTTTTTTCCCATGCATGTTTTTGAGGCATAGAGTAATGTATCTAGTGTGGGGGAAGGACCTTTCCCTGGAGAGCCAGATCTGTTGCCAAACTCTGGATTATGTAAATACCTGATCACCCGGTTGGTAAAGATGTCAGATACAAGTTTAAAGGTAAATCAGCTTTTTAAAACAATCACCTAAACTCAGGCAGAATTTGAACCTTCAGATCTGTGACTCTGAGGATATATACGAAGTGCAGGAGACTTTTGTGGCCTCTAATATGAGCTCTCATAGCCTCCTTTCTCCTTCTACCTCAGCTGTTGTATTTTTCACAGGTGTATGGAGCTGAAGCTGAATATTCTGATTATTCGCCCAGAAAAGCTCTCCAGTCAGCCATGCAGATCAGCTCCAGGGAACCATAATGATTTTGATGAAATCTCCTTAACCTTTTATAAACACTTTAAAAGAGGTCTTTTTTTCAGAACAGAATGTTTTGATTTTTTTTTAAGTCACTTTGCGTTTATGTATCATACAGAATGGAACTTTAACATGAAAATTAAATGCTTTCATTTCAGTGACAGTAAATGTTTCAACTAACATAAAAAAGCACTTTGAAGAAAAAGAAAACCCAAACTTGCATACTCATTTGGAATGACCAGATTTTAAACTTTCAGACTTCACTATCTTCTATTTCCACATTGCTTCATATGTACAGTAAAATATGTTTGTGGAACTGTACCAGATACAGTGATAGATTGACTGAAACAGGAGATAATTCTGTAGAAGGTAATTTGTATTTGTGCACTGTATATACCTGTATACGGGAACAGAATCTGTTTTATGGCAGTGTGATGCTGCTACTTTGTATTCAGCCCAGGTTTTCACAACAAATTTTCTATCTAGACATCAGGCTTCGTATTTCAGTGAAGAACTTTGAACTCCTGCTAAGATGTTTATGTTATCATGAAGTATAGATAGTAAAAAGGAGAGGAACAGGCTGTCATAGCTGATCTAGAATATCTCTTTTAAGAAGCTATTTTATATGGAGGGTAGTTGAACCTTTGAAGTTGAAATGTTCACAGCATTAACATATCCTAGCCATTTTTATTCAACTTTTACAAGGACAAGCTTAGTTTAAAAATGTGCAGTTACTTGCTTACATTGAAATATTCAACTGGAATGTCCCTATTAAGTTCAAATGGGGAAAGAACTGTTCATTTGAGATTCAACTGGAGCTTCCTAATCAAGTGCTGGAAGTGGGATGCTGTTCTCCTAACACTATGTCTTTTAGCCTTCTAAAAGCTAAATGTTTACTAGGCTTCCAGTTGCTCTCTGCCAATCGTGAGGAGAGCAATGCATTTAATAATGGGAAGTCCTCCAGAGGTGTTTGCTTGCTCCTTAAATGTCTTGGACATTAAAGGTGCAGAACACTGTTTCCACCTGAACACTGAGCTGTCTGTTTTCTTAATATGCTTTGTATGTTCCATTTCGGGGTGCTCAGAAGAAATTCCAAGTATGATATTTTTCTGAAAGTGGAAATCTCTTTGCTTTCTGCCTTCCATCTTATGGTATCAGTTCAGGTGTATTAAAACAGCTCAGCAAAGCACTTACGTAAGGCCCTCTTGGTGAGGGATGCTCTCTGGAGTTTCAAATCTTTTGAAGTTCATTTTGTTGTTTTATTCTGGCTTTTTCAGGAAGTAGCTTCCTCTTGTGATTTGGGGTGCCCATCAGAAATATTGGCACTGTTGACCTTAAATGTAAGGTGGAAAGAGTACTAAGTGTATAAAAGTGAAGTTATGCACTGTAAACCTGTAGCAAACAACTTTAATGCTGCTGGGTGCACTTTTCAAAAATAACTTAAGAGTGCCATTCTCAAGAGTGATTTGGGCTGTCTGGCATAACTCTTCACAAGTCTTGTTGTGGATTCCTGAATCGCTTCACAGGTAAAAGTTTTCTTGTCATCCTTATTAACAGCCAGTAGCTCCATGATGGTTTTTTTTTTCTCTCTCTCTCTTCCTCAGCTCCCTTTTTTAGAATCTGGATACTTTTTTTATCACAATGGTCTTGCTAAAGCCAGGAGAAGATGCAGCCTTCAACACAAGTTTCGTCTGGAAAAGGACTCCAGGGTAAGTGTTTCATCATTATGTGCAGCTGTCATGTTTTCTTTGTGATGCAGACCATTTTTTAATGAGATCGGGGTGATGATCAAATCTGTGGCTATGATTATGTTTTGTTTTCCTCATGCTTGTTTCAAGCTTGGTAGCTTCTGTATGCACACATTTCCTAAATAGCCTCAGCTTTTATTATTTCACTGTTACAAATAGTCATACATTCTCTGTGATATATCCTCTCTCCAGTAAGACTCAGTGATGCCATAGTCTCCAGGACATCTCTGTGCACTGTGTTATGTGGGGAGAAACCATCCAAGGTACATCTCCTGGTTGTCCCCTCCATGAATCCTGCTACCCATGGGTTATTCAGCCCTGAATACCTTGTGGTGTGAATGGTGGCACTTTCTCTGCAATCACTGTAGATTCTCTTCTTCTCAGGGAATAGTATAAACACCAGTTACTAGAGGAATGTAAGCTGTCAAACTTCAGTAGTTCTTTTAGAGGCTCTTGATTGCAGTTTGCAAACCGTGTGCTCGGTTTTCAGAAGCATAAACCTCTCAGACAGGAGAAAAAGGCCCTATTTGTGGAAGGCTATGAGCTGGCACTGACAAATTCTTTTTCCTTATATGCAGAGTTTTTGCACCAGTTTAATACTGGGCTGAAGTTGGGCCAGGTAGCACAAAAAGTATATTTACTGCCCAAAGAAAGTAGATCAGCCTGAGGAATGATATCATGACAGCAAGTAGATTATTTTTTAATCCTTCAGTAAGATTTCAACTCTTTGCACTGTGAAGAGGGGGAAACAATTTTTTTCCAGACAGAATGGGATTGCCAGATTTGTGTTATTGTAACACCCACAACAATGAAACACTTGAGTAGGAAGAAGAGGAAAATAGGTTAAATAAGATCATAATTGTCATTGTGACACCAGAGCAAGCAAGGTCTGATGAATTCCCAGCTTAAGTTTTCTGCTTCTGCAGAAATTTCAAGTGATTCCAGGCCCAGGTCCAGCTAGGATGCCCATGGCTGGTCACTTCTGTGGTTGAGAGAGCCATGTGAGGGAATCACAGAGGTTCCAGGTGCTGCCTGCCGCATTACTCTGTCCCAAGATGCTGACAGCTGGGTGCTCTAGGGTACCTCTTCCTGGTCCTGTTCTCTAAAAAAGAAACCATATACAGCTGAGGGGTTACGAGGAAGAGACACATCCAACCTGCCTTGAATGGAAACTCTCAGGCTTCCATTGTTTTGTTTAGTAAGCAGGGATCAGAAAGTAAGTCACTGGGGAAAATCTACAATTAGTGAATACTAAAGGAAATATCCTGAGAAGTGTTCCCTTTTTCTGAACCACCCAATCTTGTAAAGTCATTTATGAGAAAATGCATGAGAAAATTTAAGAGAAAAAGCTCACAATTAAGTCAGAACATTGAAAAGTAGTGGCTGAGTATAGTCACTGTTGTCGTGGTTTGACGACTCTGGCACAACTGTGCAGAGTCATTCCATATGCTCTTTGGAATAAATATTTCTGTAAATTTTCTGAAAATTTTACAAATACCTGTGATATTTGTATGAAACCACCAATTCTCACTGCAGCCTAATATTACATGTCTGAGCACTCCTGTACTAATTCCAGACTGGCTCTTGCATTGGTACCTCTAGACTAAGTGTCTGCACTGCTATTAAGAATAGTTTAAGTGAATCTACCTTCTTGTTCAGAGATGTTCCCTTTTGCAGTCATCTGGTATTTGCAGTTTCTAGACTCCCAGTTGGCTTCTGTCATGTGCAGTGAAATCTCATTTTTCCTGATAATCTCCACCTCATTCTGGTACTGCATACCAATGGCTACCTCCTTTGATCTCAGGGAATAAAGCCTAGTGTTTAAATAACTGAGAATATCTCCCATGTGAGGAAAAGGATAATCGTGGGTGAATTCTGACTTCGTGGTTTGCACTGGAAAATGGATGGAGGATGAAGCAATGTTTAATTTCCACGTGTAATATGACATTTTCTCATCTAACCTGTCCTGTTGAATAATCCTTGAACTCTTATGATACCATGTAGGTCAGTTGCTTTATGTAATACAGTTTGAGAGCAATTAACATCATTAGTCTTATCTCCCTTCTTCTTTTCTATGTGAAGTTTGGAGAAGTCATGAAAATTCCTGTCAAATTTGTGTATAAATAGGAGTTGTGTTGACAGTACTTAATTTCAAACTCTAAAAGTAATTTTTAAATTTAATGGCAGCTTTCTAGACCATTTACAATCAATTTTACTTAGCAACAAATGTCAGCACTGTCATGGTTAATGTGTTAATCCATGAAGCCAAGAATAAAATGTTCCTGTTGTCAGGCTAGCCAGGAAGAAAACTTCCACCACAGGGCTATAAAAATCTCTCAGGAACCGTTATGGTAAATACTGTTGCAAAAAGTTGCTTGGCCCTACCCAAATGTGAGAAAGTGGGCTGCACTTATTCTGTATACTTTTCACTTTTAAGGAGGTTGCAATGCCTATCTAATTTTAATTATTAGCTGAAAAACAGCACAGATGTTCACTCAATTAATTAATGTTGTTTAATCAATTAAGTCCCTTGAGGAACCATGTCAGTTTTTCAAGAGTCTAAGATAGATGACACAGCACTATGCAAACAGGTACTGCATCATTTCCATGTTCTGCATATCTTTTAAAATGCTCAAAAATGCTTTGTTGTGTAAAATTTATGTATGTTTTAACCAAAATAATTCGGAGCCATGCTAAACACATTACAGCAGATATGTGATAAACATCACTGCAGTCAAGGGGTGGGAATGGAACATTATTAAATTCCTAGAAATCCAGCTAGAGCTAATCTTTGTTCTGAAGAATCATTTCAAATACAATGGTTTTGACATTATTTAACAGATTCATATTGTTGAAGCCTGAAGCAGTCCTGGCAGTGGGTGAAGGTACATGTAGTGGTGTCACATAGTGTGTTGTCCTATTGAATTGTTCAAGAAAAATGTGCAGGTGCATGAGGCACCGTGGCTTTTGCTGTCAATACTGTCCTGTCAGGGATCCTTACTGTCAAGGTGGCAAAGTTCCACAGTGAACTGAACTGCTTCAAATGGAGACTGTTTTGTTATTTAAATTACATTATCTGAGGTACAGAGAACCTTCCAGGAGAGGTTTACTTTGCCTCTTTTGCATCAGTTGCAAATTTCTGTGATTTCCAGGTGCACTTCTGTTTTGTTATTTTAGCTCATATTCCTTTGGTGCCAAATGAATTGTGGGGAGGCGAGGGATTCCTTTACCATTTTTATATCATTAAGCTGGAATTCTTAATGAGCTAAGACATAGCAGCAACATCTCCAGCATTCTCCATGTGAAATTGCATTTTCGTGTGCCTTTATTGCTTTAGCAGAAATGTCTCAGATCAAAAGGTCAGCCATTAGGCTTTTCTGGCCTTGGAAGACTTGATTTAAGGGGCTGCTGTACTTTGCCCTGGAGCTGCAGACAAGGAATCAGCCCTTGCCATGACCCATGGGCACAGACAGCTGGGAGGAGGTGACAGCAAGGAGAAGGGCCCTGGGTGGAATAAAGCTGTGAGGAGCCAGAGTAGGATGGGACCAGGCATCAGTGTTAAGTGTGAAGAGAGAGTAAGTGGGACAGGCTGGCACAAGAGCCCAGAGTCAGTGAGAAGGTTGAGTGATCTGGGTATGGAGGAGCCCATGAGCTGAGTGGGACATGGAGGAGCATGGGATAGTCTGGAGAAACTGGAAACAAGGTGTCCACATTGACATCAAAATATGCAGCTTCCTAAGTGCAGGTCACAACACAACCTCAGAGCAAGGGGACCTTTAGAGAGTCTTCCTTGTGAGCAAGGGGAAATACAGCTTCTGTAAGAGCAAACTTTGTTTTTAATAATGAGGGACAGTGGTATGTTTCATCAATGTGATTGCCCTGGAAAAGTGAATCAGAAATACAGAGATACTTCATATTGCCACGTTTGTTCGTACAGTAGAGGCAGGATGGGAAATGGAGTCCTCTCCTGCTCCACCACAGCTAAAAGAAAACAAAATCATGGGATTTGCTTCTGTAGTGGGCTGATGCTGGCTGGATGCCAGGTGCCTGCCAATTCACTCTGTCACTCCCCTTCCCAGCGGGACATGGGAGAGAAAATACAATGAAGGGTTCATGGGTTGAGATAAGGACTGGTAGAGATCACTCATCAAATACCATCACGGGCAAAACAGGCTGTAATTAGAGATATGACCTGAATTTATTACACTAACAAAATCAGAGCAGGATAATGAGAAGTAAAATGAACCCTTAAAAAACCTTCCCCCCAACCCACCCCTCCCTCCTTCCCAGCTCTACCTCCTACTCCAGTGGTGCAAGGAGACAGGGAATGGGGTTATGGTTAGTTCATCACCCGTGGTTTCTCCCGCTGCTCAGGGAGAGGAGTTGTTCCCCTGCACCACTGTGGGGGCCCTCCCACAGAAGACAGTTCTCCATGAACTTCCAGCGTGAGTCTATCTCGTGAGCAGTGGTTCCCTGCAAACTGCTGCAACGTGAGTCCATCCCATGGGCAACAGGCCTCCCAAAATTGCTGCAGCATGGATCACTCTTCCATGGGGTGTAGTCCTTCAAGGACAGGCTGCTCCAGTGTGGGTTCCTCTCTCCATGGGCCTCCCATGGGTTCACAACCTCTTCTCAGGCATGCACCTGCTCTGGCATGGGTCTCCTCCATAGGCTGCAGGTGGATCTCTGCATCCCGATGGATCTCCATAGGCTGCAGGGGCCAGCCTGCTTCACCATGGTCTCATACCATGGGCTGCAGAGGAATCTCAGCTCTGGTGCCTGGAGCACCTCCTGCCCCTCCTTTTCCACTGACCTTGGTGTTTGCAGAATTGTTCCTCTCACATACTCTCGCCCCATTCTTGTCCGGCAATTATAACTGCACAATAACTTTTTTTCCTTTCTTCTTAAATGTGTTACCACAGAGGCATTACCACCATTTCTAACTAGCCCAGCCTTGGCCAGTGGTAAGTCTGTCTTTGGAGCTGCCAGGGCTTGTGGAAGCTTCTAGCAGCTTCTCACAGAAGCCACCCCTGCAGTGCCACTGCTACCAAAACTGGGCCATTCAAACCCAATACAGCTTCATTTTTATTTCCAAAGCTGACTTACCTTCTGGTCTGCTGTATTATAAATACAGCTGTGGTATCAGCTGTATTATTATGTAAACATTTTGAAAAGTGGCTACATAAATAAAAGGAAAGAGAAAATGCATGGTCATTAAGTAGTCTTCCACTGAAGGAGAAGGGTTGAAACATAGTTTGTTCTCTCGAAGATTATTTTAGTTTTTTTCAAGTTTTAGATTAAACCATTTTCCTCCCACGCAGTCTCTCTTGTCAGACAGCTGCCAAGATTAATCCCACTCAGGGAAGAAGCTTTAATATAGAGAGAAGAGCTGAGTCCCATTACTGGTATTTCTATGCGAGTGGATCTGTGTTGCTATTGGGAGAATAAATATGTATGTGTGGAGGGAGGAAAGGTTAAATGAAAATCTTCCACTGAGAGTGAGTTTGGCACTTAGATGATGAATTCTTTGGAAAGAAACATCCCAGTAATGGCAGTTGTTACATTTCAGAAAGGGATTAGAAAGGGAGACTTGGCTGTGCTGATCCAGGAGTCTGAGGAGGGTGGATGCAGAGCTTCTTCCAGGAATAGTTAACCAGGTGCCCATGGTTAACAGTACTCCCAAACTGCTTGTCTCATGGGACAAGGAGAAGAAGGGGGCTGTAAATGCAGAGGATCTAAGCTTTTAATTGAATAAATAAAAATCTTTCATCTCCTTCCTTCCCTGAGATCCTTTACATGCCCTCTTAATGTGACTAGCTTGTTTGTGATTGGACCCTGGCAACCTGTGAAGGCAGAANATTGTTCATCTTTAACAGGGAAAAAGAGGGATAGATGGCAGCTTAGGAAGAAGCACAGCAGCCCTTAGCAATGGCAGTGCAATATAAGTCAATCTTCAGGGCCTTTTCCAGCAGCATTAATGACAGGTTTGAGCTGGGCTAAAGGTGGAGCCTTTTGCCTTACTCTCTTAGGTGCCAGCACAGATCTTCCCCTTTGCAAAAATTAAAACCTTCCTGATAAGATCAGGAAAACCCAGTTTTCCTCAGCTCTCCCTAGTTCTCCAGCCAGTGTGGAGTGCAGTGATCTGGGGATGCAAGGGGTAGGAGCCATTGGAGCTTTCCTTTGTTCAGACCTCTGTAATTGCTATGGAGGTGTAACTTGTTTCTCCAGCCTTCTGTTACTGGAGGCAAATAATACTCTGTCCCTAGAGCAAAGCAATAAGAGCAATTTACAGTTGTTTTTGGTGTGTTTCCTCCTGCTCCATGTCTCACATCTTGATTTCTCAGATTCCTGACCAGTTCTAGTGGCTTTGATTTCCTGGAAAGTTTCTGATAAAAGCTTGGAAGGCATCCCAAGATGCTTCCTCCATCTGAGAAGAAAGCTGGTTTGCTCCTGAAAGCAGAGGAGCAGCTGGAGAAGAAAGGGCCATCACTTGACCAGTTCCCTGCTGTAATCCTGCTGTTGACACTGTGGGTAGAGGGATTCGTTTTTGTGCAGTTCACCATAGCAGTGATCCCAGATTCATACAAAATTTTCAGCCTCTGTGGGGCTAAACATTATATAAGTGAATGTAATGCCCAAGACTTGCTATCCCCTCTCAAATCTTAGAAGGAGGCTTCAGGTTCATCATCATTCAGCTCTCTGCTGTGCAGGGAGGTATGTGTGTGTTACAACAGAGAGATGGGAGAATGGCAGGACAAAAAGCCCTTCATGTTTTTGTCTCTTTTATGCTGCAGATGGTAGAGGTTGACAGACTTCGCAGTGAAGTCAATTTAGCATTTTGCTGTAATATCTGTTGTCATGGGGCTGGCATGCTGCTAGGATTATGTTCAGGAGAAGTTTGGAGCTGCCATAATTTTATGAGACTACAGGGCAACATTACACCTGCATCGGTGTTATCTTTTTGATATGAAATGGAACATTAAGTAGTAAAAGCTCTGCTTAAGTATCTGTAATAAATATTGAACAGCCAAGGAAAGGTCATGAGAGGAAGGGTCTTCTTTCCAATGCTGAAAAAAACCCCCAACCACCCTCAAACCTACACACCATTCATTGAAGCTGCAAACTGAAGAAATTTTTGTCTCGGTCATCTTGACAAAATGAAGCATGATGTGCAGAAAACAGTCAGTGATCTCCATGAATGGATCCCTCGATTATTATTTCTGGCATAAGCTGTCTTATGCTTTATCCAGTATGTTTGAGGAAGAGTTTCCAAGAGTCTGTACCAGTTCACAGAGGGCGGCCTCTTCTGGTAATGCCACCTTTTTCAGGTTGATACCGTCTTGAACTGTATTTATTTTGCTGTCCCATACAGCTCAGGGCTGGTTTTGGTGTTTCTAATTCATAATGAATCCAGCTGGAAAGCATTGTAAGAAAAAAAGACAATTTTCTTGAGTGAACTTTAGTCACCTGTATGTCATCTGGTAATTGATCTTGTGTGTGTCTTATTGCTGAGAAAATTTAATGCTTAAATGGGCATTTTTCTTTTATGACAGTTAGACCCTTTGCAGATGTTGGTGGGTGGTTATTGAAATATACAGGTTTATGAGTGTTATTATCTGAGAACACAAGAAGAAAAAAGCAGCAGAGATCACAGCACGGTGTTAAAAAAAAAAAGACGCTATTAGAATCAGTTTCTGGGAAGGTGGAATTCAACCTGCACTTCAGACATGGAAAGAGAAAGGGTCATACAGGCAGCAGCGCAGAGATATGTAATTGCAGGAAATATGCTGCATATGTTGTATGAACTGTGTCATTCCAAAAAAGAAATCATCAAGGCTGCAAAGAGGATATTTAAGTGTCTGTTAAGTGAGGAAAAAGATTTTCCCACTACTCTGCCCTTCTTGCACTGCTTATATAAGTAAGGGGGTACTCCTGCCTCCAGAACGCTGGAGATAAACTAGTCTTTAGGTCATGAAATTGTTTCTGTGATAATGTCGAAAGAAATGTATCAGAAATTCAGTGAGGTATCAAGTTTGGTTTGTGACTGTACTATATACATAGCATGGTTGTTGTTGCTGCAGACAGTGGTTGCTGAATTCCCTGTGATTGCCTGCTGAAAACTGAATCTGAGGGAGTCCTATTTTTGTTGTCCCTGGCCTCTGTAGACTCTGTTCCTGCCCAGCAAGGGTTGCTGGATTTAACTGCTCATGGAAAGCCCTGTCCAGCTATATTTTGCATAGTTGACCAGTGGCGATTCCAGCTGTACAGCACTTAGCTGCTCTTTAATTCTGATATCACAATTATATGATCAGTTTCTGTTGTAAGAAAAAGGACTCTCTCTTTCTGATAATAAAAAATAATGAGGCCTAGAGTTATTCAGATACTTTAGTTATCACTTAGATTGACATGGAAGTCCCCTTCACTGCAGTGTGAGGGTGCTGAGCATGTGCTGAAGAATTTCACAGTTTCAAAGTTTAAATTCCTCAGATTTAGCATGGCATCACTAGCTCCTCTTTGGACTGCATATATATATATATATAGTATTTGTGATGTGCAATACAGTTCTAAAGTAAAATTTCACAACAACACGGAGTATGGAATATTAAATATTTCAAACAGTTTGCTACTGGAAAAAATTATATCCAGCACAATGTAAAAGCTAATCTTAACTGATCTGTTATTTCTATTTGTAACTAGAAAGATGGAGCAAAAAACCCAATTGATGAGCATCAACATTAAAGAATGCTGGAAATCTTTTATAGCTATGTTATATGAAAAAGCACCATTAGTTGCACACAATAAAATAACAGACTATCAAACTGACATCACACTCAAACACAGAGTGTCTTTTATGAAAATATTGTATAACTGAGATTACAGGGTATGCTAAAACTGTTTCTATTAGAAAAAAATATAAATGAATGTACTGCAGGGTAATAGACTGATAGGCAAAGGCAGTGCTGTGCAGATTCATGTAGAATTTTCCAAAAATAAAAGCAGTGACGTACTGCAGTCCTGGTACCACCAGGATCTGGGGAGTCTGCATGGTTGGTGGTTTTAAGGCAAGGTTAGATAGTGACTATGGCTGAGTCGCATGTGGCTAATTTCTCTCTGTGGCCCTGGGATGGTTCAGGTGACCCCTTGAAGTTGCTTTGTGTCATATATTGCATCATTTTCATATTGCTGAACATGATACATGAGGCAATAGAATGAGCTTTATCTCTCAAAACTACTTGTAACTGTGAGGAACTTCAGTACTTTTACAAAAACCTGTTATGACAGCTGGCCACATTCAGCCTCTGTTCTGCTGCCTGTAAATTGCTGAATTTGCATTAGTTAAGTTTCTGCTTTTTTGTTGATGTCTTTTCTCCTGACTGTAGTGTCGCTCCCCTGTCTCCCTCTTGTTTTCTGCCTGATGAAGTGAGTCTCTGTTTTGTTGAGCAGGCCTTGCTTTTGTTATTTGTCTGTGGAATTTCCAGCCTTGGATCTTCAGAGAGGTCTGTTAAATATTACAATACAAGGAGTGGCAATAGTGAGGCTATATCGTTTAGAGTTTTTTTAGTAGGATGTAGAGAAGAATGAAGAGAGTGAGCCAGTGGCTTTGCATTACCATGGAACCCACTGTGATGCAGAATTTTGCTTTGGTTTAGGACAAGTCTGGTTCGGTTTTTAAAAAGGAATGCAGTGCTTTGATATGCTGAGCTAACAGTCACTGAAGGTTGTGAGTATCTCAGCATTCACTGGATCCAGGAATCCATAGGCATGCTGTTGGTGCTTGATATATGGGGGTTCAAAAATGACCCAGTCATTAGAGCTGTGACACAATTCAGACTGCCATGTGCAACTCTATCTTCAGGGTTGGCTTCACTTCCAGTTTAGGAAGTGTGTGTATTCAGCTATACTTTCTTTTCTCCTGTACAAGCAAATTGTGTGCTAAGAAACCTTCCTCAGGAACAATGCAACAGACATTTTGGGCTCTGTTTTCTTTTGGGCAAATCTCTAAGCCTAATAGAAACTATGGAGGCTGGAAAACTGCCTTTCAAAAGATTGCGAATATATTGTTCAACATACAACTTGGGAAGATTATAGAATTAGTAAAATATTGTACCTGATAGTATATGGTATCCAGACTGTGAGATGGTAGGTCTAGAATGAAGCAAAATAAATTTGTAAGTTTATTTCTATTCTTTTTTGATGTCAGAAAATCAGCTGTTATAACAGTTGATGGGGTTTCTTGTGTGAACAGTTAAATGACCAGAACCATTTAATGTATATGACATTGGCAGTAAATAAAAGGCAGTGCAACTGAAGGTGTACAGTTAAATCAATAACACCATAAGACTGGAATATTTTTTGGTGTAGTTTTTTGGTGTATCTAAGCATGCTGTATGAGGGCTTGTGTCACAGGGTTGTGACTTTAAAAACCCCACCCCCTTTCTCCTAAGAGACTTAAGCTAAAAGAATAAATGTAATGGCATATGCTACTATATCACATAATAAATGTATCATGTAGTGCATCCACTCAAGCTATTTAACATACTTTACTGTTTAAAATTTGATGAGTGTTTTATTTTGTGAACAGCATTTTGCTGTTGGTTTATTGCAGTCTTTTCCAAAACACTGTTGCTACAAGCATTCTGTGTTTCCAGATCTTCAGTGTGTATGCGATATCTTAAGTATAACAGTAAGGGGTTTTCTTGCCACCAACTCAACAGCCCAGAAACCAATATGGAGTTTTAAATACATCTGTGAAATCATTGCTTGTATGCATGATGTGCTCCATGAATACAAAAAGGGGTTTTACAAAGGTCGCTGAAAGTTGATTGCAGTATTTGGAGATACAATGGAAATAAATTAAAGGTTTAGATTTAAATTATTTCTGAGTAGTTTGCTGCAGTAGTTATTTGATGCTGCGCTGGAACATAGCTTTTTCAGCCTCTAACAGCTGAAAATAGCCAATAGTAATTAAAATGCTAATACGTATATCATGGGTTGGTGAAGTTGAATAAATGCTTCTTGGCCTTGGGAACTTCCCATACTGAGGGAGAGAACAGGCCTGGATAGAACAAAACACCATGGAAAGACTAAGAAATATTAAAGATCTCTATGGTACATATTTTCCCTAATTATTTGTATAGTATCAGTTCCATACCATTATAAGTGAACTCTGGTAAATATTACAATTTTGCTTTTAAGGAGTGATATCTGAGTGGCCACATTTCTGTGAAAATACAGCTTTGTGTTTTATATTGCAAGCTATCTGCTCTCTGAGTGCTGAAAAGAAATACACTCTTATTATGGGTACAGATTTAACATGTGATCAATGTAAATAGTCTGTCTTCATGATCTTTATCTTACTTGATTCTGAGCGTTATACTTTCATACAGAGGAATACATAGTAAGGGATCCATGAGCTTTGCAGAGCTTTGCAAACATGATGTCTTAACAAGACTTCAAGACAAGAAGAACCACTATTGCCTGATCTAATTATCATTATGCTCTTGGTCTCACAGCAGTGTCACTGAGCTGATTACTGCCAGGCTCTAGGTTATGTAACACTGCAGTGTTATGGTCAGCATTAATACCTGGTTCTCTTCTTCCTTGCCAGCTCTTCACACTCCTATTCCTTTTCTTTGGAGGAGGTACAGACACATTGGAACTGTACCACACCAAGAACCTGAAAAATAAAAGAAGCCACTGGGGTGAGGAGATGCCCTGTGTTTTGCCTTGGGAGTCTGAGGCTGAGGGATTGATTACATTTGTTCCCATCTAACTTGGCTCTGTCATCCAGCAAATATGATAAACTCAGTGCTGAGCCCATCATCTGTTTGGCTGCTGCTTTCCCTGGTGCTCAGCCAGCCTTGCCCTGCAGAGCTTCTGGACCGCATTTGTCCTCCCTATGGTTCCACCAAAGTCAGGGCTATTATGTCTGGAGGCATTTTGTCCCAGCAAAACAAGGAGTTTCAGAAGCTGTTGGCCATAGCTACTCTGTGCTTTGGAAAAACCACTGTCTAATCAGTGACTTAAAAATACGAGATATCTTCTATAAACCTTATCAGTACCATTTTAGCTGCTCTTTTTTTCCAACTCAAAACAAGCTGAACTTGTGTTGTAAAACCTTTGCTCAACTCCTGGACCTGCTCTCTTGGGCCAACAGGTATCACTGGCAGAATTTGGGCAAAAATGCTGGATATCTTTGGCCAGGATATACTAATATAATTGTGCAGTGCTTGCTCTATTTTCACTTCTCAGTTGTGATGCTTTCCTGGGAAAAGATTCATTGGAGTATGTTTTCCTGGGAAAAGATTCATTGGAGTATGTTTTCCTGGGAAAACATTCATTGGAGTATGTTTTACTTCTTTTGGAACATGAGCTTTTCTTGGAGTAATTCCCTCGATTGTTATTGGACTGTTTATTTTCTGAAAAGAGGAAGGGAAACACCCATGTTAAAATTATTTCCCTATTTCCAGCTCTAACCGTGTATATATCTCATAAATCTCAAGGGTCCTTCCCCAAGTTGTGCAGGGCATGTTATAAGGAAAACTTATGAAAATTTTTCCACTGGACAATCAACTATAATTACTGTTTTCCCAAAGAAAAAATATCTTTATGACTCCAACTCATATTGTTGATAGTGAGTCAAAAAGAAGTAGAAGCTACATTTTTATATTTGAAATACTTCATCAGGAAAAAAATATTTTGTAACACCAAATTATTTTATTTAGCAAAAAATAAGTCTCATTTTGTTTCAGAGTTTCTGGTTGGAACCTTCTAGATTTTGTTTCATGGTCATTTTTGACTGTTTTCTTCAGTTTCATTATTCTTTACAAATGAACATCCTAATCCCAGACTTCTGTAGGTCTGACTCCAGTTTCCAGAACGTGAAAAGTATGTTTCATGCGTGTTTCAAGGAAATATAGCTAGCGGGACACAACCTCTGAAAGAAGCATCTGATGATCAGCCAGGACTTCAGCCTTCTGGGTAACTCGCTGCTCACTTTGCTGGTCTTCTTAATTGGATCTAGATGGCTAAGAACAAACTTACAGGCAGCAGTGCCACTGTGAGGAACTAGAGCTTCTCACAAACAAATCCAGGGGAGCTCAGCTCACTCTGCCTTTTCTAAAAACATCTATAGAGGCTGAGATTTCATTCAGTCAGAGCAGACTTAACATCTTCTTGAACCCATTCTGAGGAGATGATGCGAGCTGAGTGATGCAGTCCCTCAAAGGAGAAAGCACTTTACTCATAGTCTACAGTTCACTACAAAATGAAAAAGCCCACCACTCACCTTGAGAAGATGAGATATGACTAGTATTTTTTTTAGATCCTGGAAACTAGCTCATGAAAAACCTGGAAAAGTGGATATAAATTATTTGGTTTGGGTAGTTATTCCGAAGGATGAAAACTTCGTATGGAGTGAGCAACTTGCCGTAGGGAGAAAATTTTTTTTTTTTT
>VWZW01006388.1:0-33041 GCA_013397115.1 Edolisoma coerulescens | reverse complement strand
TTTTTTTTTTTTTTTTGTTTCATTTCAGAATTGCCATATGCTGTCTCAGTGGAATTTGGATTTTAATGAGGAAGTGTTTTCACTTTCATGTGCCAGCAAGGTTTGGAAGAAAGTTTAACTGTATGAAAGAAACGCAAATTCCAGATTGAGATGGAAAGGTATGGAAAAGAACATTGCTTTTAGGCGTCTTGATCAATCTAACATCTATTGGTGTCCTGCCATTCACTGTGAAACTGTGAACATTTTTGCATAGAGAGAGAATGTATTTCTTTAAGGACAGCTGTTTACATGAAAATGTTGCTTGTCAGAAAAATCAACTCATTGTGGTTTTCTTATTAGCACTGCACTTGAGAAGTGTGTGCAAGGTGAATTACCTACTTGACTTGCAAACAATGAATAATTCAGTGTGAGCCAGAAAGTGAAATGAATCTTCCCAAATACTTTCTGTCTGCCTACAAAATAGGCAAAAGTGAGAAAAGGACTGCTTTGGTGATTTAATACTTGCAGCTCTCCCACTGAAATGATTGGTCCATCTGAAATAATTTGTGGTCTTTTATAGTATTTAATGAAATAATATTTAAGTACAGGTTTCAAAGCACATGTCACGTATGGATTATGTGTATTTCACAAATGCTGGAAAAAAATGTGGGAGGAAGAGGACCTTAAATTTTCCAAAAGGTTATACAGCAAAGCAGAGCAAAAGTAGGAGTAGATTTGAGATGCCCAGTCTACTGTCTGGAAGAAAAAAAACAAAAACAAACAAAAACCAAACAAAAAAAAAGAAGTTGGATTACAGCCATTTGTGGTCTTTACAACACCTGGGCAATAAGAAAACTGAGATGAGAACAGTGCAGGAAAAATGAAACTCAAGAGATTAGAGCAGATCCTATGAAGACCAAAAGACTTGGATAAAGGACAGAAACCTTAAACTGTAATTAGTTGTCCAGTGTTTCTACATGCATGATCTGGAGGCGTGGGAGAAATCACTGTGCTAGAGGCTATCTAAGCATAAAATAACAACACAATTGTATGAAGTCATTTGTCCCTAGGTAAAATCCAGTACTAGTGGTCCTGCCTCTGTTTCTGTCCTTGCTTCCCCATGGCTCATTCCAGCTTTTCCCACATATTTCCTTATCCTGGGTAAAAGCAGCAGCAGATGGAGAAAACCTCTCTAGCGTTAATAGAGATTTGAGGGAGCAGACTTCATGCTCAGGAGACTTTAACCTAAGTAGCATTTTTTAATTTACTATTTTCATTCTTTGCTGTCCAGTGAACAAGTCACTTTTTGCATAAACTATGCACAAGTTATTTGACTGAATGTGTTTTAGTTCATATATCTAAAATATACAGGTGCACAGAAGGTAAAATACAACAGCCCCTTGCCTTTGTATTTTCAGGTGAAAAGCAGCAGAAATTCGGGGAACTCTGTGTCTTTTTGCTACCTTAGACCTGCTTTAGACTATACTACTGACCCCAAACTTGTGATGATTGGCTAGGGAAGGTATGGTTTGTCAGATAGATGTATCAGTGATTTCTTAGCAATAAGAGTTATGTAGGTGTTGCAGGTTTCTATTATAATATTTGCTTATGGAAATTGGAGGTCTCCTTGATCTCAGCAGGTAGGAAGCTGTTATTTAGCTCCTTGCAGTCCTGCTGCCCCAACTACCAGGAGCATCATCAGGACCAGGAATCTTCTTAGGTCTGATCCCACATTGCAGCACTGCCTCCAGGCCCAGGTTCTGTTGTCTTTGAGTGCATTACACTCTAAGGGAGATGGAAAATGAAATGATAAATAGTTTTTGTCCCCTTTGTGATTTGAAACCTCTTTTAATATGTTTTGCTTGATTAAAACAGCAGCTGCCTGCCCAGCCTCACTAGAGGAGCTAATGGTTTTGATGAAAGACATGATGAATAATTTGCTTGATATTTATATGGGGTTTTTTGTCAAGTCCTGAGTTAAATCGAGAGGAAACATATGAGGGGGGAATAGGAGAGAACTTTTTTCAGTTCTGCCTTTATTTTTTTTCTTGTGAAGGTTGACAACAGATAAGGTGGGGTTTTTTTTTTTAGCCCTATTTTCTATAAGGACCTCAGATAAGTTTTTCTGAGCAATAAAGTAGCTTTCAAGGACTGTGTTTTCATGAGATCTTAAGAAAAAAACCAAACAAAATAACCATCTGCTTCCTTCATCCTTGACCAAGCCATGACCTCAGCTACACACTTGTGTAAGGTATGAGTTTATGCTTTCATCCTCCCTAAATGTTGCCTGCTTTGGGAATTAATATAAAGGGAAGAAAAATTGCCCTGGACAGTTTTCATCACCTGTCAGGACCTGTGAAGTTTGAGTTCAACCAGAGGGAGGCTTTGAACAGTGTTTTTCCTTAGAGGGATGGTGTTAAAAACAAGAGACAGATGTTTCTCCAGTTTGCAGCAGTGAAAATCTGATGTAATCTCACTGAAATGAATGGAGTGCATTTACCCTTGGGCAAGAAGAGGTGGAATCTGGGTCTTTGCACTTCTGGAGAACTGAATCTTTGCCAAGAAGCTAATACCAAAGGTACAGTGTTGTTCCACTTTAGAGGTTCGCCTAATTTTTTTTTTTGCTGTGGTGTTCCTGAGTTTCAGTATTCCTGTCTCTTCCATCCTGACTGTTTGTTCGTCTGACACCATTCTCACTTTTTTTTTTTTTTGTTGCAGGGGCAGCTCGTGTTGGGATAGGGAATATGATTACATTTTAAAAAGTTCTTTCTAAGCTACAGCATTACCCGGATCTCATTTGCAATTCAGTCCATGGTGAAATGGGGTGAGATGAAACAAGAGAGAATAACAATAATAACTGGGTTGACGTTCCCCGAAAGGAAGGTGAAGAATGATGAGGGGCCTTACCCAGAAGACATGAAGGACATTTTCAGTCCTTTTCATGGACCCCAGAGTTTTTTCTGGTTTTTTTGTTCAGGTTTCCCTGTTTTGCAGAATACTACTATTACCCTGAGTCTCATAAAATGATATTTTGAGCCAAGACTCTACCAGTTTCATCCCTTATATAATTCTGCTGCATCATTGGCACCACTTTTTTGTTTGTAATTTTTCTTTGGTGATGGTCATTTGTAGGTACAGCTCACCTTGCCCTTAAAGGAAGGCCCAGAACAAAGGACATCATCTCTGATGTCATCGCATTGGTGACGACTTGCCATGTCTATGATTCTGTCATTTAGCAATGGATGTTTTACACTTCTTCAGGCCCAAGACATGTGGGACTTTATATCCTGGTGCCAGTCTAGGCATCTCTTCAAATTGCCATGAAGTGAATCCTTCTGCTGTAGTAGTTTATTTTCCCAAATCTCCCTTTTGTTGCTCTGGGAAGATACTTCTTGTGCTTGCCATAACACAAATTAATTCTGGCTTTTTTGGAAATATGAACAGCCCCTACATGGGCATGCAGCAGGCACTGTTAGTATTAATTAGAGATTTATCACTTCTCAAACGGAAGAAATACAATTTCACGAGGGAAGCTTTTCGGTCAAATTTTTACTCTGTGGACACCGTAACATGAAATTGGTCTCAAAGTCTGGACGCAAAGAGCGATTTCTGTAGAATTTGCATGCATCATTTTTGATTGTCTGCAGTGGGAATTCTGAGCAAATTATTTTCTTCCATGATTTGCTAAACATTTGTCTCATTGGAAATAAACTAGGAAGAGAAAGAAGTATATAATGAAGACAGCAGTTTACAGGAGTCTGTGGAAATCTTCGGTGATAGACTAAACTCTAAATATGCTTTTGCTTTTCTCAGTCCTTTGAGGTATGGGCTCCTTTCAATGAGTGTGAATAGAGAAGTCCCTATTAATATTTATGCAAGTTATGTGTATGCACTAGCAGCAAAATATACCCAAAAGTCTAATTATTTTATGCTAATAACTGAACTGAAAAGATACTTCCTCATTCCTGGCCAAAAAAAGCAACAATGGTTCAAAGAATTTTCAGCAGGATGATAATTTTATCACTTCATTTAAACCAGCCTCTGCTCTGACCCAGCGGGAACTAGGAAAAATTCTGGTACCAAAATCCCTGCTAGTGCACATGCAACTGCAATTAATAATGAGTTTTATATTCTTCAGGAACCATTTTTCATTGCTCTAGGCAGTGGATAAATAGAGGGGCTTGTGACAACTCCAGACCACTTGGATGACCTGGTCCCTTGAAATCAAGGCAGAAATCCCTTTGCCTCTAAGAGTTTTGAAAATAATCTTAATTGTGCAGATGTGCTTTAGAGAGAGGCTTGGCCCGCAGGCTGTGGGACAGGCTTCTGGAAAACCTGGGCAAGGATGTAAAAAGCCTCTCTGCTAAAGTGGGTGTTGAGAAAACCCATAAAGAATATTCAGACCACATTCTGTGCGTTAGTATCAAAGAATGATTTGGGTTGGAAGAAACCTTAAAGACCATCTAGTTCCAGCCCCCTTGACCTAGGAAGGGACACCTTCCAGTAGACCAGGTTGCTCTAAGCCCCATCCAGGTCTGGCTTTGAACACTTCCAGGGATGGGAATGCCTTGTACTGCCCTGACTCTATGTTGGCACTGAGGAGAGTTTCCTCTGGGATAAACTCTGAGCATATTAATACTTGTCTCAGTTTCACAGGTTTTTCCTTCTCTGTGGGCTCTGTTATGCTTGGGCCAGCTCTGTGTGTCTCTCCCTGCATTGTTGACCTCACCACTGCACTGTGTTAGCCCTCCTGCCTACAGTTTCATATGGGATATGGTCCCTTTGCCAAATCACTCATCATCTGCCTCTATTGTCAAGGAAAGAACTGTAGGCTTTTCTGGGGGTATATGGGTTCAATACGCTGCTCAAGCTGGGCACTGGACAGTTCAGGAGTTCAGGTGCGGAATGGTGCTGTTCTGCCACTTGATGGCAGCCAGAATCTGGGACGAGGTGGAAAAAGTACCCTGATGTGGCTATCCCTGCCTTGGTGCTGGGCACCAGCAAGCTCTGCAACTGCATTCTGCAGGCTCCAAGGCTGGAACTGAAAGAGAACATTTGACAATTAAAAGACAGGATTCTGATGTACATGTCCTGACAAAGGTCAAGCACAATCCTTTGAAAGTATCAAAGCAAAAACTAGTTTGGATAAAGGCCAGAACAGTAGGACTCTGGCTGTTTCTTTCCTTTTTGTAGGCCAGTCTCTTACTTCCCAGTTTTTCCTACCTTTCCTCTTATTACAGAAATTGTTCTCTAGAAATGATTCTGTTTTGATGCTTTCTGTGTGGCAGATGGCCTGTCCCTGGCAGCTATACTCTACTAACCCAGTGCTGTAGAGCAGTGATACATAAACCTCTGCTCATTTTATTAATGTGGTTTGTGATGGGGATCCATAAACCTCTGAATCTAGGAACTGAAAAAGTGCAATTACAACCTGCACAGCTCAATCAATATAAATCATCAGTAGCTTCCTGCTGGGCTGGGAAAGGCATGCATGGGAGGAAGCTCCTATGTCTTTTCTGTCCTGTGTATTATGGTGATAGAATAAAGTAGCTGTGAACAACTGCTCTGCTTTTGGTTTCATTAGCAGATATGTGAATGTCAGCAGCAGCATAATTACAGTTTTCCCTCTGTCAAAAGACTGGCTTCTGTTTTGTGTCTGGCTTCTAGTTATGAAATTTCCTCAGAGAAGACATTGTGCAGCCCATGTAATATCCACCAGACAGCACTTTAGTAAGATCAGTGGTTTGCAATTCTTTATCTTGTTTCCACTGTGATAGCAACAGAGCTCTGAAGGTGTTACAAATGGACAAGAAAGGCTCACTAGTATATCACTACCACTCATGTGAACATTGAAGTTTAAGTATTATAGGTTTGAAATATTAGAATAAGCTTAGACTACTTTGGCAATTGTTGCTATATCACTCCAGGCAGGCAGCTTTGTAAAAACAGCCTTTGTTCTTTATTAAAGCTAAATGGATCTTCTGCCGATGTCATTACCACATTTTTGGGAGGTGTTGACAGCAGTGGGCCGTAATCCCTGCTAGCAACATGTCAGCATGGTGCAGTGGGGCCTGAGTCAGAGCGGGGACCACCGGAGCTGCTGGAAGAGTATGTGGCTGGCTGTGGTGTCCTCTTCTGTCTGTGCAGAGGTGCTCCCTTCCATGGTAGCCAAAACACCTCTTCCCCTCAGCTTCAAACTAAATCATTTGCTCACAGAGCAGGAAAAGCAGGGAAAGGAAAAATTGTATTGAGGAATGACAGTGCAGAAGAGGTTACAAAAGAGAAGAATTACATTCTGCAGGGCACTCTGAGGGTTGCAGCCAGAAAAAAGCGATCAGAAGGCACTTGATATGCTTTCTGAAACCAGTTTTGAGAAAGCCTGGATTTTGCATGGTGGAGCCAACCTTTACTTCACTGTCACCTTCTGACTCCAGGTTTGAGGACCCACAGCTAGTTTTAAGTAATCCTTTTTTGTCAGAAATATGAGCAACTCTTAATTTAAAAAAAAAGGGATTGTTTATTACAAGAAAAATAATTTGGAAAAATAACAGCNTTCAAGGTACATCACAAGTTCCTTTCACCAATGGAACATTTGCTGGGGAGGGACACTGGTTCACAAAGGAGAGGTATTTAACCCTTTAACTACCTTAATAACTTTAATACTATTAACTTGGTCCTAAGATGGTTTTAAAATGCAAAAGCCAACTACCTAATTTCATATATGACATTTTTTAATTCAGACTTTCTTAAATTAATTTAGGTCAGATTGATTTTCAGCTTAGTTCATGCACTGCATGTAGGCCAGCAGCACTGACACTGGTCTGCCTCCCTTCCCTTCCAGAGCTGTGATACCATTTTTATTCTGGGAAACTGCTCTTCAGCTGAGATTCTGGCAACAATTTTGTGTGAAAGTATTTGACTACCTCTGGATCCAGTGGGGCCCAACTGCTCAGAAGGAGCAGAGGAAGCTGAAGTAAACTTTTACTCTAAGCTTCATGAGGGGCCTGAGGGAAGTCCCCAACAGCTTCTGCCATGGTTACCATGACTGAGTGCTGTCATTTGGTTTGGGGGTCAGCTATATAAAAATGTCTGAGTTTTCGACTCAGAAGGGGTTTAGAAATGGAGTACAGTTGAAGAGCAAAATAAATTACATAAAAGATAGGACAACAGGTGGCTCTTCAATGAGTGGGACATTATGGCGGATTTCCTGTAACATGGAAACAGGATGATCTGTGCCAGTAATTCTGTGAGAGAAAATGCTTATTACAATTTTCCAAGCAGATGTTTCAAGGTGAGTGATGAGCTATTTAGATGAAATTTGAGTGGGAAGGAGGCTGTGGAGAATGAAGTGGAAGTATGATGAGTTATAGCAAAGGTCAGAAGTGAGCTTTTAAGTGCAGAATCACTTTGGAGACCAGGGGGTGGATTTTCAGCATATGCTGCAGACTTAGTTTAAGATCTCATCCTGCTGACTCAGTTTCTCTAAACTTTACCTCCAGAGATGTATTGCAAAGCACTTCTAATCTGTCCATAGGGAGTACACTGAAAGTAAATGTCTGTAAAGCAAATTTGCATCTTTAAAAAGGAAATACGTGAAGTTAGAGGTGAAGCTGCTACAAGTGCTGCTTTATGACTCCAAATGTGTTTGGGCATTAGCACAAGTATTCACACATTTACAAGAAGTCTCTTCTGTGTTAGGGTGAGACAAGGGTACAAACAAAAAGAAGAACTTTACCTTTTGGTTGAGTTTTCCCATACAAACCAAATTCAGCAGACTTTTCTCCAGGTGGTATTTTCTCACAGTCCCCACATATCTGGAGACTTGCTTTGTGAAATAAATTAACTTAAAATCAACAGTTAGAGAAATCTTTAGCCTGTGAGCACTGCTGTTCTCTTGGGATGTATCAGATATTTATCACTTGTCTGGAAGCAGCAACTGTACTAATGGAATCACTAAAAAGGAGGTTATATAAAGATGGATTGTGTACTACATATGTCCTTATAGGACCAGTGAGTTGTGGAGTAGGAGGGAAGTCCGTTGCTGGATGACTGCACAGGGGTATAAGAAATGGTCTAAAGTTGCAAGTGATGACAGAGAGAATAATTAAATTAGAAGATTCAGTGTCATGTGAGCATCACTCTTCTTTGTATTGTACAGACACAGCCAAAAGGTTTGCAATCTTAAAGGTGATCTGGGCCTGATTCCCATTTAAACTAAAACCCTTTTTATACCACAGAGAGGGTGCAAATATAACTTAGATCTACTCTGGTTATCACCTCAAAGATTGATGGAGGCCTTTGTAATAAGTAAAAATCATTCCACAAAAAGACTTTTACTATTGAGGAAGAAGAAGAAGGCAGGTTTGTTTGTTTTGCCAAGCATAATGTTTTAAGAAAGTCGTATCTGCAGTATTTGGCAAAGGAATATAAGATAAAAGTTTCTGCAAGCCAAAGTTTTCCTAATTTTGCAGCTAGGGAGGATCTGCAGTTGATAAGGACCTATATACACAAGGCCTGGTTTTCTTTTCTGCCACAGGGCATGCTGTTTATACCCACACTGAGGGGTGATTATTCTGATTGATTTGGAAAGGCTGGTCATTTCTTTGACCCATGTAACTGGTGAGATACCAAAGTGCAAAATTTACCCACAAGCTGCTGATAAAGTGTCCCTGTGGTTTGCAGTCTCTGCAGATCTACTGGAAAGAATAATATATGCGGTTATAGCCCAACTCCAGGGAATTTCTTTCTTACAGAGATCTTTGATTTTGTAACTGAAGTGGCTGTCCTGCTATCTTGCAAGAAGACATTGAAGAAAATACAATTTACTTTGTCTTTTTTGATATTATGTAGAGAATAAGAAGCAGTTTTTCATTCCTTTGGAAACTTCTTAAGATTTCAGAAATGTTCTTGCTCTTATGCTGGCTCATCTAAGCAGTGGAAAAAAACCTGGAAACAGATTTCTGAGAATAGCCTGCACCTGTGATAGTGTAGATCCTGATTTGGCCCTCCTGCCAAACTGAGGAGAAAGCAGACGTGTGAACCAGTTTGCTTGTTCTTGAGGCAGTGCACAGAATATCAAGATATGCAGGGCTTTTTCCTCTGTCTCAGTGTTTCCCTTTAATAAATACTATCCTGGGGCAAAAAAATCTTGTCAAAGAGGGCATGATCCCATGAAAATTTCTGTTTTATCAAACTGGCATTTTCCATTGTAGACCATCCATACTCAACATTGATTTTACATTGCAGCCTGACCAGCTCACTTGCATTTCAAAGTAGAAGCTAGGGGAGCTATTGATTGCTTAGCTGAGCAGGTTGAGTATGATCTGCAGTCTCCTCTTACACATTGATTCCTTGTCTCTTTACTCTGCTTCCTGAATGTCACTGAACTGTGAGAGGCCTGCTAAATGGACAAAAATATTGATTTCCTTTCCCCTTCTCTTATTTGTCAAAGTTCCTTATTTACCAAGAACTGAACTAATATCAGGAAAACAAAAGGTCACAAAAAAAGGCAGGACGGTAGTTTTTGTGTATTTTTTAAAAAACATATGAACTTGGTTGAAACTGAAGTCCTTTGTGTTTCCATCAAGAAAGGTTATTTGCCTGTGTGAAACCTTTGAACTCAGGCTGTTCAGCTTCGTATTTTACTATTGTCTGATTGATGATGAACTGGGGTGGCTTCCTAAATGGCTGTACCTGCGGTGTTACGATTTTCTTTGATTTTTGCAGGGAAGTTAATGAGTCCCAGCTATGCCAGATTTTCATGTGGAATGCAATCAGTAAATCTTTTTAAGAGTTTATTGTACAGTGTTTTGTCCGTGTTTTGTTCACCCACAAGTGTGACACTTTGCAATACCATGTTCAGAGGGACAGAGCAAAAGTTCAAGAACACAAGCTGGAGTCAAGTAAAAATGAGAAGACGTGCCAAGAGGGGTCACTGGGGACAGCATGAGTGTCCAGAGACTTAAGTATCTGCTGATGATCTGTGGAAGCTTAGAAGTGTTTGGGCAGGCAAATGGGGCTGGTTACAGGAAGGGTAAAACTAGAACTGGTCCAGAACATCCAAGTGTAATAATAAAAAAACCCAGCAGGTCCTTGATATCCAGTGACATTGTTTCAGCTAGTAACAAAACAAAAAAGTAAAAGCGAGGTAGAGGGATGGCTAAAAACAACGAAAAAGAGATCTATTTTACAGGGAACATTACTTTTCCTAGAAGTCAAAGCAATTCTCATGCTTTCTGTGCTTGTCATTATGAAAATAGCCATTTAAAAATACATAAACCAGGAGCAATACAAGTATTTTATGGAAAGAGATGCATTTTTTCTTTAATGAAATCTTTGAAATTAAAAAAAAAATAAAAATTCTTCATCTCTTCTTTGCTTAGAAGTGGTGGGGAAAGTTGTTGACAAACTTCCAAGTTTCCTAGGATTTGTGCTCTAACAGCTGCTACATCTTTGCTATAGGGCGAGTCCCTGTACAAAACACTCCACAGGGGTTAATGGATACAGCTAGAAGAGACACATGGAGAAGTTGTTATGAATAATCCTCCAGAAACACCTACCTTTAGCAACAGGGACTTGTTGCTAGGTATGGAGAGATCCATGAGAGCCTTTGAAAGTCATTAGTTTGCTTGAGAGGAGCAGTCCTCATTTTATTAGTAAGTATTGGATGTCCAGTGACACTCACAAGCCCCCTGATATTCCTGCTGCTTGTGCTTTCTGGGCCACATAACACGCTCAGGAAGTTTGAAATTGAGCAGATGGATCCAAATCTGTCACAACAAAAGGCATAAATTTTCTGCAAAGCTCTATGTAATGGGTTGACCCTGGCCAAATGCCAGGCACCGACCAAAGCCGCTCTCTCACTCCCTTTCCCGGAGGGACATGGGAGAGAAAATACAATGAAGGGTTCATGGGTTGAGATAAGGACTGGTAGAGATCACTCATCAAATACCATCACGGGCAAAACAGGCTGTAATTAGAGATATGACCTGAATTTATTACACTAACAAAATCAGAGCAGGATAATGAGAAGTAAAATGAACCCTTAAAAAACCTTCCCCCCAACCCACCCCTCCCTCCTTCCCAGCTCTACCTCCTACTCCAGTGGTGCAAGGAGACAGGGAATGGGGTTATGGTTAGTTCATCACCCGTGGTTTCTCCCGCTGCTCAGGGAGAGGAGTTGTTCCCCTGCACCACTGTGGGGGCCCTCCCACAGAAGACAGTTCTCCATGAACTTCCAGCGTGAGTCTATCTCGTGAGCAGTGGTTCCCTGCAAACTGCTGCAACGTGAGTCCATCCCATGGGCAACAGGCCTCCCAAAATTGCTGCAGCATGGATCACTCTTCCATGGGGTGTAGTCCTTCAAGGACAGGCTGCTCCAGTGTGGGTTCCTCTCTCCATGGGCCTCCCATGGGTTCACAACCTCTTCTCAGGCATGCACCTGCTCTGGCATGGGTCTCCTCCATAGGCTGCAGGTGGATCTCTGCATCCCGATGGATCTCCATAGGCTGCAGGGGCCAGCCTGCTTCACCATGGTCTCATACCATGGGCTGCAGAGGAATCTCAGCTCTGGTGCCTGGAGCACCTCCTGCCCCTCCTTTTCCACTGACCTTGGTGTTTGCAGAATTGTTCCTCTCACATACTCTCGCCCCATTCTTGTCCGGCAATTATAACTGCACAATAACTTTTTTTCCTTTCTTCTTAAATGTGTTACCACAGAGGCATTACCACCATTTCTAACTGGCCCAGCCTTGGCCAGTGGTAAGTCTGTCTTTGGAGCTGCCAGGGCTTGTGGAAGCTTCTAGCAGCTTCTCACAGAAGCCACCCCTGCAGTGCCACTGCTACCAAAACTGGGCCATTCAAACCCAATACACCGGCTGAGTGGCATTTAGCAGCCTTACCACCCCTGGTTATCAGTTCAATTATGAGCTGTCTGCCTTGCCCTTTAAAAGTGCTTCAGTTTTGCTTGGTTCGTGTGACTTTTTGCAGTTCAAGTAGATCTGTACTTTCTTTTTGCTAGTGAGGGTCTGCAATGCTACTCCTTTTATTGGGTGGTGGAGAGTCACACAAAACATGGTAATTTTGTGGCTTTAACAAAAATGGAGAATGTGAGATGGGTGCTCCTCTCTGACATTGTATATCTCTAATATATACATGCCTCATGATATGCAGATGGAGTGGATAGTAAAATTAAATGTCTTTGTGTTTACTTAGAAATCAGAGGTGAAAAAGATACACTCTGTAACTCTGTATTGGCTTTAGGAACAGAGGGATGTCATTTATGGATAATACCCCTAAAAGCTCCTGTATGTACGTGCTGTCCCATTCTCATTACTTTCTAAAGGGTTACGTGTGCAGATCACTGGCTCAGTTGAACTTTTCTGTCTCTCTCTTTTGTTGCCACCATGTTTCTTTGGATATCAGAAATTAATACTGCCAACAGTCAGGACAGTTTTCCACTATCTGAAGGTGGTTTATTTGGTGATGCCTTTGTGCATCTGGACACAATGTTCCAAACCACATTCAAGGGATGTTGATCTTCAGTAAAGTTTATATAGGGCCTAAGTCCAACCATCAGCCTGATTTCTTAAAAAATACAGGCTATCAGTTTCCACTTCTTACTTCACCTTCAGGAACAGACCTGTATTGACCCTGAGGCTTTAGAGAAAAAAGAATCATTACTTCCTTTGATCGATCAACTCACTGCTATGTGTTTGTTTGTTTTTTTAAAAAATCCCCCAACATGCCTATTTGATGTCATCAGCTGGGACTACCTTCTTCCTCTGGAATTTGATTCAAATTCTCCTGTTTTGAAGTTCTTGATATTTGAGGTTCAAGTTGTGGGTACTGTTCCATTTCTGTACACCCACTGGTATAATTTAGTAAATCTGTTATTTATGTGCAATGTAACAGAGTCATTTAACTGCAGGATCTCATCAGTGCAATTAACCCTGTTCCTTTAAAATGGGGAGCTGATTGTCTTGGCGTTCATGGGAGCAGATAGCACAGTAGAGTGCTGCAGCTTCTGGCCCTTCCAGAGCAGTACTGCAGTCAATTGATTGTTTTGTTAATTGGTTTTGCATCGGTATGCTGCTGGTTTATTATCATCCAAGTGACTTTATGTACCATGCGTAAGTACAAGTATTGTAAAAATCAATACTTGAAACCTTTTTTTCCTTGTAAAGATCTTAGCATCCGTGGGCTACCTTTGATACATGACCTTCATTCTGCTTGCAACACAGTTAGTAACTTTTTCATGATTTAGTCCTATACTAATAAAGTAGATGCTCAGATCTTGATCTGTACTTAATCTTGTATCCTAATGAAAAAAGAATAAATTAATTAAGAATGAAATAAACAAAAGGCTGTTATTGTAGATAAATAAGCCTAAATCTGAGATGGTAAAATTCATGCTATTTTAGTAAGAAAATCTTGTTGCTTCACTAGGTTCTAACAAGTATCATACTTTACAGGCTTGAATCATTTAGTGACTGTTATCAAAAGCCTGAGTCCTATGAATGCTGGTTTTTCTGCTTCAGTTAGAGAAACATTGAGGGCTGGGTTCCAGGTCTGGATGTCACACAAGCAGACGGGATTATGGATGTTGCAAGATGAGAATGTTTTCCAATACTTTTCTGCTGTTGAACATGCAGACATGTTCTCTCTTGCATGTGTTTTTGAAACCGTGATGTGGTACTTAATGCCTTTTGTCCCGGTTTGAGAAAATTTAGGAGAAAACGTAATGAAATGAACATCTTCTCTAAAGAAAAGGCAGATTTTGGCACTCCCTCCCCCACTGATACAAAAGGAATTTTCTTGGATGAAAGTGAAAAAAACTATTTATTTAACAAACAAAGTGCCAGCAGGGCACAGGAAAAATATGAGTAATGTCAGATAATAAACCTCCTCTCTGCAGAGAAAGCTGGTGGATTTAGAGTTCCCTCTGTAGCTGGCTTGGCCCCTCCCGAGGTCCGAGGCTGGGATGCGGCGTCCCCACAGCCTTCCTGCTGGTCCGCGGGGTCCGATGATCTGGTTCTTGGATCACAGCTAGACCAAACAGTTTCAGAAGAAGAAGTTCCGGAGGATTTCGGTATGCCAGTATGCGGTCCTGGGAAAAAACCTCTTGCCTCAGCTAACAAGTTAGCTAAAAGCAGGAATTTACTCTTTCAGCTCTGCAGTGTTGAGAACGCTGGGGAGTGTGTGTGAGTCCTTGAACACAAACCACGCCGAAGTGGTGGGCACCACGCCTGGCTTCCCCCACCCCCATTCCTTGGACTCAGCTCAGAGCTGTGGGACCCGTTTCTGGGCATGACGCAGATGATAGGGGAATACAGTATTGTCATAAAATCACCCCAAGACACCTTTGTATTACTAACGTCTGGGGGAGGCATACTCTTCTTTCAGAAGAAAACCACGAAATAGAAGCAGAATCAGATGCAGTCCCTCTCCTGATCTAGACTAGATATGAAAGCAGAATTTTCCTTTTCAGAATAAAAAAGCATTTTTCTAATGTAGGTACCCAGTTGGCAAGAAGACTAGGATTTTGCTGAGTCAGCTGTGTGCAGCCCTAAATGGGCAGTTTTCCACCCATATCACTAGATCTGCATTATCATTTTCCAAGTTTGTTCTCTGGGGATCTTTTTTTCTGGAGTATATGGATGTTACCTGTTCTTGGGTTCATTGCTTTCTAAACACATCTTTGTGAGGAGAAAGGCAAGTTCTTACCTTGTGCTGGTTAAAATCATGCTGCAAGGCAACTGACTGAGGCAATTTGTAGCTCATGGAAAAAACTACTAAGACCTTTTCCAAAACTTTCAACTCTTTTTTTGACAAAAGTGCCTAATCTTTTCCAGATTCAATTGTGTGATTTACTATCATTTGCAAATATGAGGAAACCCCCTTTGTTTTTGTGGTGAAAAAGAGGTCCCAGAATTTCTGAGACTGTTCTGTCTGTGGATGGTGATATCCTGTATGCCCTTTCTCCAAGTGAAACATTCAGAAAACAGCCTGCAGAGTGCTTCAGTTCAGCAAAGATTATGCCTCTTTGAGGAGTGTATTTCCTTGTCTCAAGCAATTATGTTGTACAAAAAATACATTATGTTGTGTTGTGAAGATGGAACAAATCAGACAAATGAGATAAGATACTGAAGAGGGAAGACAGCCTGTGCTATTTCTGCAAATTGCTCCCCCTCTTCCTCCCCGTTATCTTAAAGACAAGCCAGGGCTCCTCAGCATTACTTTTTAATTAGTAGAAATCATTTTGTACTAAATCCTAATTCAGTGCCTTAATGCAGTGGGTCCTGCAGAGCCAGCAAGCTTACATGGGAGCACAAACAACTGTAATCTTTTTCTCTGGCATCCCTCTGAATGAGGCTTGTCTTATGTTCCTAATTATATTCTGTGGTGACAGCTTGGGGTTTGCAGTGGTGAGCAGAGAGGCAGGGGTGAGACTGGGAAGGGGGGAGGCAGAGTGACAGGTGATCGCTCTGTCTCCATGGCATCACTGAGCTTTATCTTAGAGCTGTCAAACACTGTGTTTATAACTTTCTTTACTGTGTACAGCGACGTGGTGCCACAAAGTACACCCTGTATGGGTCCTGCTTAGTCACTGTCCTCTTACCAGGTTATTTCACATTAGGTTTTTTCTTTACTTTCAATCCGTTCCACTTTTAATGAACCTGCACAAGTATTGGGAACACACATATAAATGGAAGTGCCAATTCAGTATTTTACCATTTGATGCCTTCAGTTAAGGAGTCAAAATTCATACAAGTAGATTGTTAGAAACCTTTGACACTGCCTTTTCAGGCCATGCTGTGCCCCATCCTGCTTATTGTGAATTGATACTAGGTTTTTGGAGTTATAATGAAACAATATAGCTGTGAGGAAAACAGCTTTTAGCCCCCATCAGTTAGATCCCAGTTTCATCTCTTAGACACCTCACTGAGCACTGTCTTTTATGCTCCTGCTTTAATTAACCGAGACAGAAAGATGCCTCCAAGAATGATTCAACTGACCCAAGATCTGATTGAACCTTTGGATGATCTTCTTCTCCTCTGTTGATTTTGACTGACGCTAGATATATATATATATATATATATATATATATATATATATGTATGTGTGTGTGTATATATATATATGTATGTGTGTGTGTGTGTATATATATATGTATGTATGTATGTATATATATATAGGTTATTAGGACCCAGCAGTGTAACTCATATGTATGCATTTCTAATCCAAAATGCCAACGTGTAGAAGTGGCTGAGTTATTAGATTTATTTAATAACCATGGATTCTTTTCAAGAACATGACTAAGTAAATGTTAGGAGTCTTACTGCTTTCTTGCTGCACCTATACGTGTACTTAGTTTATGGTTTAAAGCATTCCTCTTTGATCGAGAAGACTAGATTTTTTTTCTTTATTTTTTCCTTTTTTCCTTTTTTTTTTTTTACAATTAAATGTTGGTACTGTTCATGCTATCTTGTTTTCAGGTGTTAGGCTGAAGAGTACAAAATAAGTATGCCAAAGATGACAGCACTTTTGCAAGGTCTGTGAACATGTTATTATATGTTACAACTCCAGTTACAACCACGGAGTCTTCCCCTTTAGGAATGCTCTTTACATGGGTACAAATAAGGTGATTATGGTCTGACATTTGAAGTTCCTGCCTCCAAAGATATTTGCATGTTTGTTATAAAAAATCTCTGAGCCAATTTGTAAAATAAAGGAAATTTATTAACAAAATATTAATGTGACAATTAGAGACCGAAGATGGCGGTCTGCCAGGCTACGAGGCAAAGGAAGCAGCGCTGGATACTTAGCCAAGGCTGGAAATGGCCAGAGGCACACCCACAAGCTCTGCGCAACCCCTTTTATACCCCCTCGATGTCAATCAAGATGACTTGATACATTCACCCAATCGTGGGTCTGGAGCTGCCAGCCCGCCCCTTCCTCCGCCCCTTGGGGAAGGACCAACCCAAGCCCGCACATTTAGAGCATGCCTAGTAGTGGGGCTAGGAGGGTCCTCCTGTTGATTGGCATCTCGATTGACACCTCAGGGACTTTTCTAGAACACTTCCCCTTTGCCTTCGTCGGCCATTTTGTCCCTATCTTTAACATTGAAAATTAAACATTTATTAACCTACTTATAACAACTATGGCGACCAGGATAAACAGGGGGGTCCAACAAAGGACATTACATCAACAATAACGGGGATGCTAAAACCATTAACCTTATTAACTTTACAAATGGATTAGTCAAAATTCTTAACATTTGTATACGAAAGCCAAATCACTAATTTTATCTATAACAATGTTTAACTTTTCTTATATTCTACAGTGCTTCCTTAAATGTTTTTAAGGAATGATTTCCCGTACATAAAGAAAAGGATTTCTAAAAAACTCCAATGACTTGTGTTTCATAACCTGTGTTTTCATATCCTATACTTCAGCCAGTGTGGTCAGTTTAGTGGCTTTTTTGCCATACAAGTTTTTCTTGCCAGTATATTTATTTATCACTTATTTATTGCAAGGACAACCCATGAAATAATAATCCATGATAATCCACTTTACAAGACATTTTTGAGAGCCTCAGAAGTATGATGAAAGCTCACAACACCAGGTTTTTTTCTCCTAGAAAATTTCTTTGGCAGTGTCCCGTCCCGCTGTAAAAAGGGGAGTTGGGATTCTTTTTGATAGATTTCTCGGACGAAAATAAAGTGCAAATCCAGCAATATAATATCTGAGAACTGTTCATTGATAAAAAAGGGTAAGTGTTCCTACTGAAGGGGGATAGAAAAGAGCAGAGAGGGAAAAAAAGAGATGGAAAAAGAAACAGAAGGCAGGGACAGCGTTACTGGAAGAAGCCCGGGCGCTATGTTGTCGTCAGCTCGGCAGATGGAGCGTGCGTGCCGCAAGCTGCGATGAGTCCGCGTGGCTCCCATGGCGGGCTAGGCGTGATTTCCAAACAGCACCAGGCTGCATGTCCCTTTCCTCGGCGGAGAACAGTCTGCCGTATCTACGGGCACAGCTCCGAGCAGCTGCGGGTTCTCAGGGTTGGGGCACGGCGGCGGCGGCGGCGGGCTGGCTGCAAGCAGCGTCTGCCCCGTCAGGGAAGCAGCGGAGTACCAGGTTGTCGCAGCGACAAGCTGCCTCGGGGGAAGTGGCGAAGCAGAGCGGGACAGGTGCGGACAGGGAAGACAGCCAGGGAGGAAGCAGGACCGCAAAGAGAAAAAGGTGAGGGAGTGAGGGGGGCCAAGCTAACCCCCCGGGGGGGGCGGTGTCCCCGCTCCCTGCAAGAAACCCAAAGAAAAAAAATGGCCCCCGGCTGTGTCGCAGTTAACTGCTGTTATCTGCTAAAGCTCCTCCCATAGCCCGATTTCCCGGGCATTTTTTCCCGGGCATCTGGGGCTCTGCTCTGCCGGCAAGTGGAGGATTGCCTGCAGCCCGATTGTGGAAACTTTCTCTCCCCTGATTGGCTGCCAGGTGAAGTCTCCCTGGGGACAGGGCTGCCGGCACGTGTACAGCTCCTATAGGAATCCTTCAGTTCATGTATAACATATGTTGAGGCATAAATAAAAATCGGATTGGTCCCTCTCAGGCAGGAAAGGCTATCTAATAATCTGATAATGCCCTGGAGAAAAATCTGAAAAAGCGGAAGTGTGGTTGAGACCTGCATCCTCATTTTATTAAATGTCTACAGCTTGTAGCTGTGACATATTTGGAATTAGTTAAATAATTTTAGCTTCTATTTTGGTGGCAACGAAAAATAAAACTATGGCAAGAAGACCCATGATAATAATGATGCTTGGAGAGGGGCTCACTCTTAAGCGGATTGTTTGGTGTCTAAAACACGTTCAAGCTGAGCTTTTCTCCAGATAGGACACTCTGGGGGAGTCTCTTCCCTCTCAGCTGTTGCAGTAGGCCTGCATCTTTCTCCCTCTTCATAAATTCTGACTGGAATCATGGTTTAGAAGTTGCAACTGAATGACACAGACACAAATAGTGTGTTTTCATAACTGTTACCTCTCGTGAAAACAAGTCTAAAAAAAGCTTTTTATGTGTGTCAAGAATGCTGAGCTAAAGATGTAAAAATTAACCCTTCCAGGTGAGGAAAGCTGTGCAACAGGAGGGCTTCAGCAGGAGGAAGCGAGGATATAGAGACATCAATGACATTGACATCAACATGAATGATCCTTTATTTACAAAGCAGTGGTACCTGGTAAGTTTTGAGAGAAAATCACGGTAATCACAACTAAATAATTGTCATCCAAGCCATTCTGTGCAGTTGCAATGTTTTCCGACAGTTCTTTCCAAATGCACCACGAGGACTTGGATATGGATCCAAAGCTCTGTTGTGTTGGTTTTAATTGTACCCCTTTTATATTGGGAAGATCCAGCACATTTCAAGAGATAAATTTCATTTCAGTCAGTGGAAAGATTCTTAGAAGGCTTGAAAGAGAACTGTATTGATGTCCTGTGGGCATTGCTGGTGTGCTGATGTGACCCCTAAAATGGCATATGAATCATTGAGCTGTTGCCAGGTAAAATATTGTTATGGAATTATAAAAAAAGATTCTAGTATATTTGCTAGCAAAAGTTGAGGCTTTTCTTTTCTTATGGAAATTTGAATATAATTTCTTTTGTCAAAAACAGAACAGCTGAAAACTGATGAATTTTGGCTTAAGCTAATGTCAAAGGAAATCCATATTTTGCTAAATTATTTCAGTTTTTCTGTGTTGTATTTTTATAGGGGAAAGTCTTTAGTCATAAAAGAAAAGTTATATTTTTACTTTGAGGTGAAATTATATTTTTTTATTTAAAAAGTTGATGAAGTAATTCTGGTCAGTTTTATTGTTGCAGCGTATTTATGATGAAATACTCAGTAAATGCAGTACTGCCTTGTTAACTTAAGAAGGGTATTTTTGCTTAAGAGTAATGTTTCTTCCTCTTAATCAATTTCTTACGTTTCATGAATCCAGCCAATATGGCTGCAGTTTTTTCTCCTAAGGCAAGAGATTTCAAATGAATGGGGGCACATTAGCATGGATGGGATTTTATCCTTGATGAGTCAATAAACTAAAGTGAGGATTAATTCACTTATTTTCTGGTAGTTAATCAAAATGTTGCAGTGATAAAAATAACGAAAATTTAGGAAGCTAAACAGTAGATCCTTGCTTTCAAGAAGAAAAGTACTTTGTGCTTGTAAAAAAGTCCTCTGTAAAATCAATTGTTCTAACTTTTTTCCTGGATTGACCTACTGGCCTGATATGTTAAGTAGAAAGGTCCTTTTTTAGGGTCCAGAAGATTCAGTGTTTAACCAAATCTTAAAAACTACAAAAAATTGAATTTTGCCAGTGTTGGGTTTTTTCAGGTTGGTTTTTTTTTTTGCAGCTGCATTATTGCAGTAGATATGATTGTGAACAGATGTGTACTCCAAAACGTATGGGATATATTTTCCATACCAAAGATACGTGCAAAGACATAAAGGAAAAAACCAGTCAAGTAAAAAAAGCTATTTTTCTTTTTCACTGATGTATTAGATTAACACTGGTCAAGCAGATGGGACTCCTGGACTTGACCTTAATGTAGCTGAAGCATGGGAGCTGGGATACACAGGGAAGGGAGTAACCATAGGAATTATGGATGATGGTAAGTGAAGACTGAGTGCTAATTTAATACTTCTAAGTAGACTTTTTTCATGTAATTGAAGTAAAAAAAAAGATTAAAAAGTGATAATCAATTGCTTGTAGTGGTGAGACTACCAGCCTCCATAAATACTTAGAGATCTTCAGGAAAAATACAATACAAAGATAGGGGTACTGAAGCATGGATATCCAAGCATAAAAAGTAGTTTGCAGTTATCACTCAGATATCTTCCAGACCATACTGTAATGGCCATTAAACCTAAGGAAAAACTCCCTTTGACTTTGTAGGAAGTGATTGGAGGATGTAATTGCTGTGCAAAAAATATTTAAGAAAACGTTTTTTGGATTACATTATTTTCAAAGTCGTACTTGATAGCTGAAATAATTAAACACTTTCACGTGGAATGTCAATAAAGATCTGCATATTAGGTATTAATAATTTGAGACTAAGTTCAGGAAAGATGAAGATAAAAGGTACAATTGAAATTACCGCTGTTCTACTTACGGGTTCTTGCTGAAGTACAGGAATTCCATGCAGTCTCTCAACACTCTTCTTTGGAATAAATTTTGAATATTTTCCTTTAATGGGGCTGAATAATATTAAAAATAAATAAAACTTCTTTATCCACAAGTCTTTTCTAGGGTCAGCTGGAATCTGTCCTCACTTGTTTCTGTTCCTCACTTGCTTACTCCTATGGCAAGGTTTTTGTGGAAGTAAGAAAGTAAGCTCAGACATCTGGATATTAGGAAGAAATGCTTTGCTATGAGGGTGGTGAGATACTGTAGCAGGTTGCCAAGGGACGTTGTGGCAGTGTTCAAGGCCAGGTTGGATAAGGCCTTGAGCAACCTGATCTGTGTATTGATGAAAGATCAATCTCATCTGAGAGATGGTCTCTTGAGTCATAATTTCACTGATCACACAGAGGCAGGACTTGGCTTTCAGATTAGCAAGGCGTGACTGTGATGGGAATGATGGCAAACTATTTGAGCTTTGCGTCAATAAAACTGATGGTCCATCAGATACAGCTTTTAGAGAAGGGAGTAATTTGCCTTATAGCTTGCTTCTAGTAACTAAAAAAGAGGGCCTGAATAACAGGATTCTTCATTGAGATTTTTATTGTCTGTCTACCATGTGGATCAGTAACAAGGGTTTCCTAATGCAAATCTAGTGCGAAGGACCCTACAAAATGAGAAGTAATCTTTTCATCACAATAGCTATGATAATATGGCATTCTCCTTGCAAATAAAATAGAGCATATAATGGTGAGGTGGTTGGAAAAACAGGATAGAGTGGTGATGATGACAATATAACACGAGATTGGTGACCATTTCTTTGTATGTTTTAACTGGCTATGTAACAGGTCATCTTATCCCATCTCAGTGTAGATCTGCTGCCTCTGTTACACCATCTGCTGGGATTTGTACATTTGCCATGTGTAGAAAGATGCCATGCGATAGAATGAGTATATTACACATCACTGCTCTGTTAGAATCTTTAGCACGTTACCAAAATGTGGAGCCTATATACAGATATTTGCTAAAATAGTTTAATCCAATATTAAAAGCTCTCTTTCATGCATATAATATGAAATGTTTGCCTTAGTGATCACCCCAAGTCTAGGTAATTTTCTACCTAGTTTACAATTTTCAGTGGTTAAAAATACTCATTTTTCTATCCTGTACTGATCAGTGCTTACCAATCTTGTTGGTTTTGGTATGCTTTGAGATGACAAAACTCATACAAAGATAAATTGTCATTTAAACTAATCCTTATAAGTAAATATGATCTAGTCTACAAAACAGTAAACTTTGTTATTCAGCTCACTTTTTCAATCGGCATCTGGATTTTGACATAAATGATTGAAAAGTCCACATTTAAAAACTGGAATCTCACTTCAATCAGTTGCATTATTTGTCATGATTATTTTCCTGTGGTTGTAAAGGAATCTTGTTCTGTGATCATTAGAAAATCTTTTTTGAAACTCTTAACCTTTGGTTTCTGTTCTGTCATTGTCTTATTACAGGAATTGATTATCTGCATCCAGATCTTGCATCAAACTACGTAAGTTCATGCTGACCTTTTCTGTAAGATGTGGATTTTCTTATTATTATAGTCTCTCTGCTACAAAATTTTAAATAGGAAGTAGAACAGCAGTACAGCTGGACTCCTGATCTTCGTGATGATACATTTCCCATTGAAAGAAGCAGACTGAAAATGGGACTGCCTGTCAAGGAGTGTAAATGTGACAAGGCTCTTTGTGGAGGAATGACAGTCCTGTGTCACATTTAAAAAGCTGCAGTTTGCAATACTGGATTTAGGACGGAAATTAGTAACCTGTGAATTGGCTCCAAGTCCTGCTATTAAGATGCAGAATGCCCTTATTACTGGGAGGGCCATGGAGCTGTGGGCTGTGGCAAGGCATGTATTAGCCTTTGAAACCTCCAGGAACAGTTTAATTCCTTTGTAACAGGTGTTTTGATCCAATGCTTCAAAGCATATGCAGGGCAAATTGTGTATTCTCAGCACATGCTATGCAAATTGATTATTTCTCAAACCTACCTCAGGATTCAGACCTTTGGACTAGAGAGTTTTTGCATTTCTTAACTCTTTGTCTCTCTCTAACCCTCCATTTGCACTGGCACTCCTATCTCCAGGTGCCTGCAGGTCCCTTCCTGAGGGAAGCCCAGGCTGCTTTAGCTGAGCCATGTGGTTTAGTTTGCAATTGCAATTAAATGAAAAGAGGAACAAGGAGAGCTGGAGATTTTGGAAAAAGTATCAGCCATTTGGATAGAACAGCTCCAAAATGAGAAAGACAGTTATTTTTACATAATTGTAGTTTGGAAAATAATAACACACAGTGTGAAAACCTATTTGTGTTGCAAGTAGCAAAGCACATTTGGTAGATAATAAGTGGATACAGAAGGTGTTTGCTTTGGAGAAGGAATTTGGGAAACAGCTGACCACAGAATGCAGATTAGCCAGTTTCACTCCTTAAGAACTGGCCTAATAACTTGATAGCAGCTAATTAAATCCTGTGCCCTGACTGCAGAATTCTCTCCCAAGTGAAATAACTCAGTAGGATGTTCCCATAAATTGACAGAAATAAAGAAGTTTGTAAAAGGTAGCCTTTTTCTTTCCAGGAAGTGTGCTCTGTGTATGTGTGTATGTTCTAGCATGTGATGTGGACAAAGCACATGCTCTACATTCACTTTTCAGCAGCAGCTGTGGACAAAGTATGTGGGAATGTTCTGTTTCTAAAAATCATATTTCAAATAAATAAGCAAATAGTCTGCACAACATGCCTGATATAACAGTTCTGTTGTTAACAGTGAATCTAGGATCATGCCCAGAAACGAAAACTAGATTCTGCTGTAATACAGTGTTTTCTCTTTTAATTCCAAAATATTTTCTGTTTGATGGATAAATATTTGTCAGGCTTAGTAGCAATATACTGGTTTTAGAGTGGCAATAGTGAGTATTGTGGAAATAAATGGAGAAGGACACAGAGAAGGACGATGCACAGACATGATGGTAGAAATCCTGAAATAATGGAGCTGGAGAGAAATCTGAGAGTTGAGATGAGAGATACTGGGATGAAGATTGGAAAGAAAAGCTGCCTGGGCATGGGGACAGGAAACCTTTAATGGCAGTCATGGAAGACTTGTGAGGAGACTGACTTTGAAACTGAGGATCTGAAAAGATTTCTGTGGGAGTGACTTTGTCCAAGTGAGGAGAGGTTCTGTAGTGGAGCAGTGATCAGGCTGTAGAGGGAAAAGAGAATATTAGCTGGCTAATACAAAATGCAGAAGCAAATGACTAGTTGGTAAAACAATCATTAAAGGAGCAGCAGAAACCCCATCCCATGAAGGAGATAAGACCTCCATGGTTTAATACTGAAATTCAAAAACAGGACTTATCACATGAGGTCTATGGCCCTAGGCTGTCACAGCACTGTGTCTGAGAGGTGGCTGGTTAAGGACACGGTTGACTAAACCCTGCCATCACCTCCCTTGCCCAACCACAGCAGAGTGCAGGGCTTGGTTCACCTGTACTATGCCTCTCCCTGCGAGGCTGCACGGGCCTCCTTGAGTCCCAGGAGTTCCTGCTCTGGCAGCATCTGCTGTCTCTCAGAGGCCATGGGGGCCTTTTTCCCAGTAGGCAGTAATTTGGACGTGAACTAAAGATGAGGACTTAAATTCTGCTGAAGAAAAGATCGGTTTAGATGTAAAAATGCAATGAAATGAGTCTCTTAAGGAGTGAATTGTTAACTCGCTTCAGGCTGGCATAGCAATTATACTCATTTTTGTGCAACTCCTGTACTACATTCTTGGTGTTTCACTACATCTGCACTTTTAGGCAGCTTTCTCTGAAGTTCTGTTGTTTGTTTTTAGGAAGCAAAAAGCTTCTCGATTGTAGTAAAGCCTGCATATCCCGGCAGTGTCTGTACGTCTTGCTTGGAAAATTCGGAGCAATTAGAAAGTCTCTCAAAGGTGGTGGGTTTGGCAGTTGAGCATTTTCAAGTGTAAAACCTTGGCGCTGGTTCCTCAGTTTAATTTGGCTTTTATGATTTTGACTTTCGAGTTTTCTTGCTTGAATAGTTTAATGGAGGTTAGCACTTAGATGATATGCAGGGTCAGGGGAGAGAAAGATTTTTCTAAAGAAGAAAACTTTGTATTTTCTCTTAAAACTGCTGAACTTTGACCTATCATATGGAATGCACTTCTGTATTTTTCTTTGTAGTTTTTTAAGATTTACTGCTTGAATCATCCATTTCTGGTTTTAATGCTCTTTGTATACATGGAAAGACATGTGCCTGCTCACGGTGTGGGTGGATTGCTCTCCCAGCATTGCCTCCTGGCTTGCTGCAATATAGCTACTTGCTTTTCTGGGATCAGGGGGTTATGGCAAAGCTGGAATTTTCCATTCTACACTGTGAACACAGACTCATTGTCAAATGATCTATATTTTCTTCCAAGCCTTGGAAACCCTGCAGGGAACCTTGGAAACCTTCAGGAAATTAGTTTTTACACCACAAAGACAGCCCTTCATTATGAACTGATAATTAAGAAGCCGGGGCCTAATGTAGGCTATGGTTTGCTTTCAGATCATAATGTACATATAAACCCAGCAATTTTCAGGACTGGGTTCTCCAAGCATCTGAGTGAGAAAGAAAAGTCAAGTTACAGGGACTGCATCTGAGATATGTCTAATAAAAAGGGAAAAAAACAGCTGTTGGGGATGGACATAGCAAACTATTTTAAAGAAAAAACTAACCAAATGGAGATTTGTTATGCCACAAACAGAAACATAAGCTGAGCTCTCTCTGATACCAATTTTTAATTGTGGTATTTTATCCTTGGCCGCTGTCTGCTGGTGAAGGTCAGTGTAGCAGCATTATCCCACTTAGAGCAGCAGGGAGCTGATTATCTCCTATAAGTGGGTTTGTCCCTGATTAGCAGTAGTTAGAAAAATCAGGATCCCACCAAGAGAATCATGCCAGGAGTAAAAAATTGTTGGTTTCAGTGTCTGAACTCTGCCTGAAGCTGAAAGCTTGTTTCAAAAAACCTAGGGAGAGAGAACAAGCCAAACACTGTAGGAAAACTGGAGGTGACTATGTGAGTAGGTAACATTTTCACAAAGTATTGATACATGTAGAATGAGAATCAATCAGCAACTCTTAGTAATAGATAGTAATTTAAAAGATTTTTAACTCTGTAGAATTGCACAGATGTAACATGTGCAAACAAGCATCAACCTGAGCAATGCTTCATTGCTGGCCTTCCGCAAACCTGCTCTCTTTTCTTCTCTGTACTATGAGTCCTTATGGTGCAGCTTTGCCTTCCAAGGTCCTTGCCACACTCAAACTGTACGCAGGAAAGGCCCTATGTAAGGAATGAGGGAAGACTTTTTGGATTTACCTTAGGGTTAGTCAGTTTTCTGTCATCTACCATTTCTCATTCAGATGTGAACAGCAGATGGTCTTACCTGTCTTCTCTTTCCACTTTGTCAACATCTCCAAACACAAAGCAGTCTCTCTCATCATAACTTTTGGTAACTTGTCTCCAGCCAAAACCATAATGGCTCCCCCCGCCTTGCTGAGAGGCAAGTGGGAGCATATTTTTGGAATAATTATCTTATCACATAAGCAGTGAAGCAGGGAAATGTTCCACTTCTGTTCTGAGCTGCCTTTGCCATTATTTGCTAGAGGAACAAAAACATTATTGAATAAGCTTTACAGCCACAAAAGAAATAAGAAATAGTACAGGCAATACATTTCACACTGCAATATGTGCAGCAAAGCGTAGCAACAGCATGAAGGATCTTCTTTCTTTAAGAAAGTCTAGTTTTCCTTAATTAGCATGAATTTCAGAGTATGCTTTGGCCTCCCTGCACACCACAAAAAGGACCAGCAAACTGTTCTGGCAGCCATGAGCCTGATTGCAATGATTTACCGGTGCAAACCATCAGTATCTCCACTAAAATCTCTGGGGCCTAGTTGTGGGATTTTGTAGAGTTGACAAAGCTCCACTGACATTTATTGAACCACACTGCTTTGGTCTTGGTGACTCACCACCCCCTTACCCCAAAATCCCAGCTGATTTTTTTCCTCAGTCCAATAGAGTCCACATATAACTGGCGGGGAGAAAAATGTTACCCTTCCAAGAGCAAAGTTGTTGGAAACACTCTGAGGACATTGAAAAGCTCCCACTGTCTCTGCACTGACATTAATATCAACCCAGGGAATCCTCTGGGATCATAAAGCCAAACCATAGCAGAGTCAGGTTCATACTGGCCTAGTGTCAAGGAATTATTTCAGGCAGCTGTATGAGATCTGATTCCCATAGCATGATTTTCAAAAGACCCTGAGACAGTTAGACTGCCATTTCCTACTGTATTTCAAAGGGTTATTGGGCACATGCAGTAGACACTTCATTTCAATAAACCTTTGCTTCTGATATATCAAAGGTATTTTATGGGGAAACTCTGTGTGCTGACTGTCATTGCTAGCACCTATTTTTAATTGTAATGTTAAAAAAGCATTTATTATCAAAAAATAATGAACAGAATAAACTTGTTTCAGCACATCACTAATTAGATTTGGGCTTGGTTGGTTTCTTTTAGGTTTTTTGGTGTTATTTGGAGTTGGGTTCTTGCTAATAGGTTTTCTAAAATAAACACTAGCATAAAACCTAAAAAAACTTATCAACCAAACCCTGGGATAAATTCACAATACATCCTTCTGCTAGCACTGACAATTCAGTTAGAATACTGATGGATGAAGGCTGTTGATGAAATTTCTGCCACAATCTACTTCAAGAAATTGCTGAGACAGAACGAAGCCTCTCTTTTGCCAGGATGGAAGGATGGATCAAGTGTTTAATACCAGGCTGACTGATGCCTTAGCAATCAAAACTGGTGGCCTTCTGTTGGGCTGTTTATGCTGCTCAGGTGGCTTTTGGCAGCTCAGGGGCTGGTTTTAGCATTTAGAATATGATTATTCAGGACATGCATGACAATGAAGCATCACTGGCAAAAATTAGAAGTTACTGGGAAGAGAATGAAGTTCTCTCTTTCAGACGTGGCTATTTTTTCTGTTATTTTGTGCAGGATCAGCTTGTGGGCTCATTTCTATGTTCTGTGCAATCTGTTTTTTTTTCTCAGAACATATTAAAGGCTAAAAAGAGATAATGCCTTCTCTGATCATATCACCCAGGCATATAAGGTTCTCAGTGTACCTGGAAGGGTGTCCTGAATTAGTCACATAAAGAAAATGCTTCAAGTCTTGGAAAACATAATGGGCTCCTACAAACAGTCCTTCCCTGCTCCCAACAGTAACTGTTTTTAAAGGTACATGTCATTTGTGCTCGTGTATTAAAGTCTAAATAAGATGACTGTACAGTTCCTCTGCTCTGTACCTTACTGCTGCTTAACGTGAGCACTGCCAATGGGGGAGAGAAGCCCTGTGTAAAGCATATGTCAGGGTCTTCCTATTTACTGAAGGATAAAAATTATCTGTAATTGTAGATGTTATCACAACCCTCTAGCTTTCAACTTGATTAAAAAGGTGGAACAGCAAAAAGAATTTGAAGACTGTTTCTCCTCTGGATTATTTCATATGGCCAGAGGGCACAGAAAGAGGCTTTTTCTGCAAAAGAGGCTGTGACTTTTGAGGGAGCTGTGACTGCCTTACAGAGAGATGATTTGTGTCACAGAGTTGTGTTCACAGCTGAAAACTGGATTTCTTCCACTGAAAGTTGTTAGTGAATGGCTTTGCTAAAGCCCATTTTAAGATATCTGGACCCTGAATGCTTGGCAAGACCTGGGGCTTGGTGCTAAGTACCATCGATGCAGCTGGAGTTGGCACCACTCCACTGATACTTGCCTCTCCAGGGGGATGCACTGATTTATACTGGCTATAAAATAGCCTCAAAACACTGTTCCTTTGGAATCAAAAGGTACTCGCATATTGTAGTTGCATTTGCCCAAGATTATTTTCAGATCAATGTATGCTTCAAAAAGTTTCCAGCTTTATTCTATATTAGAACCACCTGAAAGGGATAATTTTCAAGTTAAATGCATGCCTGGTGTGCAAGCAACATGAGATGGTGCCAAAGATACTCACTTTGGAAGCTAACAACCACTCATTGTCCACAACGTTTATTTTTCTCTATAATCAGTGCACTTAATTAATCAGTTGCACACTGAGAAAGTGCAAGGTGGCTAATAGCTTTAATCATAAAACAGTAGTATTAATTTTCACTTAAGGCATCATCTGTAGAAAGTAAATTAAGATAGTTGAAATGAGAAATGCACAAGGATGAAAGAGCAGATGACATTTCTGCATCAGTTCTGGCTGGTGCTTTTGGAATTGGCTTGTGCCTCTCTCCAGGGTTTCTCCAAGTAAGCCTTTATATAAAATTAAAGTGTCCATGGGAAGGTGAAAGTGAAATATTTTAATTTTGTATCAGCACAACCTAATTTTAAATATTCGACATCCAGAATGTGCTGAATTAAAACAGCAGCAACAAAATCCCACTCTGGTGCATGGTGCACTTGGGAGAAGAGGGTCAGACACATGGTGCCCTGGAGGCAGTGAACACCATGTAATTTTAAAACCAAGTTCAACAAATTGAAGAAGAAAGCTTTCCTTTCCCCAAAATAAAAGTAACACATTTTGCATTGAAAATGGCCGAAACAATTTTTTAAGATTTTTCCATTTGAAAGCCTTTGTTTTCTGTTTCTTGAAGAATAGTTATTTTAGCTGCTCAGTGTTTAAGAACCTAACCAGTGTGGAAATCCTTGAATATCCATCAACATTTAAATGCAACTTAATTAAAATTCATACTGTAGTTATTTTTGGTTACCAAGGTTTCATCAAGGAAGTCTGAATTAGATGGTGCATGTGGAGAACACTGTTCCTTCACAAAGCTTCATCAAAATTTGATGGGGTTTAGGGAGAGTTTTTTTGGGCCCAGTGATGATTTTAGCAAGGAAGGTCACAAACCCACTCTTAACTTCATTGGACTGGTTTTAAAATGAGAGTTTTGGCCAAGCCCTCTGGATAAGCAGTCTTGCAAAGTGAAGGAGGGTAGGAGACCTGGGATTCACAAGTAGTACCCTTTTTTTTGTGAAATCAAAATGGCCTAAATACAGTAAATAAATCTACAGATGATCTCCAATATTTTAAACACCTGTCCTTCACTTTACCTGTAAATTAATTTCGTTAATTTGAAGTTAATTCAATCTTTTCTGTCCTGGCACTTCGTCTTGGCGTGGTTGTTTGCTTTGCATTGTTTGATTTTAGTTGTATGCATTTACGTTCTCCATATTAGTATTTTACTTCTTGGTAGCTATGTAGGTGGTTAAGATATTTTTAGACACCTGCCTTATTTCAGATTGCTTTGATTTAAGTATAACATTTGTAATTTCTGTTTCATTCCCAATAAAAGCAATATGCATAATGAACATCTCTTACCGGGGAACAGAATAGCAGTGCACAATATCTAATAAAATGCTGGCCACATTGAAGTCATTGGTAGTTTTCGTGTTAAAGTCAGCAATTTGACAGATCATATGAATAGCAGCATTTCCTTTTTTTTTTTAAGCATTACAGTAAGAGGCATAGATTTCAACAGGGCAAATAATGATACTAAGGGCTGTGGAAACATGACTGCCTGGGATAACATGTTTTGCTGTGGAACAGGAGCTCATATTTGATGAAACTTTGGCTACTTCCGGTGCTGTATAGCTGTTGTTTGGTGAAACTTAAATGAATATGGTAGTGGATACCTCAGTCACTCATTCCCTGTGCTGTCTTTACTTGTAAGCGTTGATGTAGATTGGGGATTGTTGGAAATGTTTTTCAGGCAAATTGTGTTCTGAATTTTGTTAAATGAGGTGAATTTCTCTTTAAGTATGTACAAAGTGCGAAGTGAGTGCGAAGACTGTGCTGTGTTCAAGGACTTCATAATTTCAATGCTAGCACATGTTTTTTAGAATTCCTTCATGTGAGAAACTAAATCACTTTAATAGTTCAGTGGCACTTAACTCATTTGCAGGATTAGTGAACCGTGATACCATGTCTGACAGATGTAGTTGTGAATCTTTCTGTCAGTCCTCTCATGTTGTCTAGGACACTTCTTAAATTTAAACATCCAATAAATTACTGTGAAAACATTAGCTATGATGTCCTGGGTTGCAGTGTATTCTGTTACCATCTCCATGAACTGTTGAAACCAGGTGGGGTGGTGTTCCTTGCCTCCTCCCTCTGGACCATCTTCTGTAATGGCCCATCAGGGCCTTGCCCCATGACTCATAGATAAACTCCCTCCAGACTATCTTCTACCAATGGGCCATCTAGTCTCACTGCATAACTGACAAAATTACATCATCCCATTGTGAGATGCTCCGCCCAGAGGGAAAAAACCAAGCATTCCATCCTAGATATAAGCCAAGATTTCGAACACCACAGGCAGCCTTTTCCACTGGATTTCCAGAGGACGAGAGCTACCCCTCGACCTTCAGGTGAAGACCAGACCCTTTCTACAGGATCACTGCTTCAACAGAGCCATCATTCCAGGAGGACTGCAGCTATCTAATCGGACTGCTACCAGCACCCTGACCGACAGGGTGTCAGGTTGTATCCTGACTCTGTCAATTCAAACGAGTGTTTTCTGCCTTTATTTTTTAATTTCCCTATTAAATTGTTATTCTGACTTGCTGTCTCCCCCTGGTTTGTTTTCAAACCAGTACATATGATCAAATATACTAATCTTTAACAGAAGAACCTGGAATAATCACGTACTTAAAATCTTAAATACTTGAAAAATTTAGTATGTGTGGATTTACATGAGCACATTCTGAAGATTCCACATTCTCTCTCTGTAATTTTGGAATAAGCAATGCAAACTTTTTAATTAATGCCAAAGCATATAAACTGGTGCATTAAAATCCCTGAGAGCCCAGCATGTCTTGACAGGTATTAGTCACATCATTAATTCTCCCCTGGGATGCTCACAAACTATGCTAATGAGGTCATCATGCAATTGGAATAAAACCCAATAGGTCTTCAAGACCTTTTAACTCTAAGGCTTGTAAATCAACCTGTGTTTCCTTTTTGTGACAGAAAAAAATGTAGGTAATAATTTGCATTAGTTTTTTTGAGCTCTTCTCTGAAATCTTCACCTCCTTTTGCTTCATCTACAGTGTTACTTTTATGTGTTCGTTCGTCTTCCATGTTCATGCAATTCAGGTGAAGTGCCAGCTGTGTGGTTGTTAACAGTTCTCTTCACTTGTCAACTGAGAAGCCTTTCATGAGATGGAAAATACCCAACCAGTTTTCTCTCTTGTCTGCTTTCACTTTCAGTTCTTCTGCATCCCCAGACTAGCTTTCCCTGTCCTCCCCTCTCCATAACCCNGGAGAACCCAAGAAACTCTCAGCCTCTGGCGGCGACTGCTGACAAGTGTAAGGGACAGATACCTTTGTAAGGAAGACCTCCAGGTGCACCAAGGAAAATGGAGCACAATGGAACAAGGCATTCGATGCCTGTGGGAATTGGCTGTGCTGGAGATCATTTTCTCAGAAGACGAGAGATTTCCTAAGAGCCCAGATGGTGTCCAGTGCACGTCACAGATGTGGTTGAGATTCGCACGTCTTGGACCAGAGATGTACTCCCGTTACCTGGCAACGCTGCAATGGAGGGAAGGCGAGGACAGGGTGGGTGTCTTGGTCAACAAATTAAGAATTTATGAGGACACTGTCACCGCCCCGTTTCGCACCTATGTTTCGTCTGTGGAAACAAGGCTGGCTGAGCAAGTCTGGAGCTTGATCGAAGAGAGCCATCAAAAACTGAAGTAGGAACTTAAGGAAGAGATCTACCATATCTTGCCGGAACCAACAAGAGTTTCTG
>VWZW01006383.1:16926-27784 GCA_013397115.1 Edolisoma coerulescens | reverse complement strand
GGCTTTGGTGGGCACCTGGCATCCAACCAGGGTCAACCCAACACAAAAAACAATTTAATAATTGAAAGAAAAAAAAAGACAAAACCAATATAATAATTATAATAATAATAGTAATAGTAATAGTAATAGTAAGACAGGAGAGGAGAGAAAGTAACAGAAGCCAAGAGAAACATGTGATGCGCAATACAGTTGCTCACCACCCACTGACTGATGCCCAGCACATCCCCAAGCAGCGATCGGCCCCTCCCAGCCAACTCCCCCCAGTTTGTATACTGAGCATGATGTTCTATGGTGTGGAATATCCCTTTGGCCAGTTTGGGTCAGTTGTCCCAGATGTGCTCACTCCCAACTTCTTGTGCAGCTCCTCACTGGCAGAGCATGAGACACTGAAAAGCCCTTGACTCAGGGTAAGCACTGCTCAGCAGCAACCAAAACCATCAGTGTGTTATCAGCATTATTCTCATACTGAATCCAAAACACAGCACTGTACCAGCTACTGAGAAGAAATGAACTCTTATCCCAGCCAAAACCAGGGCACAGTGTAAATGATATATTTGAAATTGAGTACAATGGAGAATTAAAAACCCAACAATCAATACATACTATTTCATTGATTCCACTAAATTTCCCTGTAGACAATTTTGGTGTTGAAGCAGGCCTTGGAGGGGGTACAATGGTGCCTACAGAAAGAGGATTTGTGGGTTTTGCTGAAAGAAAGCAAATTTAAGAAAATTAATGTTAGAAAGGTCACACTGAACATAAATATGTACTCACTTGAACAGAATAACTGGAAATTATGCTTCTATTAAAAGTTCCTATTATATAAGCCTCATTTTGTAAAATTTACTGCTAATCATAAATGTTTTTAAAATAGGGCTGTGTGCTACCTGGAAAAGTGACTCTAAAAATGGCATCATGGGCTTTCTCATTCCTCTTTAATGATTTTATATCAGCTATTTGCAGAGGTTTGTATGTAAAAAGAGTTCCCTTTACCTGAGTTCTCTTTTGTGTATAGTCTATATGGATTCAGAATATAGGACAGTTTTTCATGTCTAACAACAAATGGATAATTCAGTGGAAATTTATATTTGGTCCTGGCTGGCAATGGCATAACTGTTTGCATCAAATTATACCCTCTGATATCCCACTGTCTTCAGTAAGTATACATCAGTATAACAGATAAATTACTCTGTTGATTGCAAGAACACAGTAATTGCATATTATCTCTTAACCAACATATGAGAAGTAAAAAGCAGTTAAAAAAATACTGCCCTTGTGTAACCTAACAGACACAACTTACAGATGGTGGCAAGAGTACAAAAACTCCACTTTTACATAGTGACTTTTCTGAAGAGAACTGTACTTCAAAACAAATGTTAGAGGCCAGCTAATGAGTATGCCAAATCTAAAATAATTTTAAAATAGACTGAAACCCTAATATATGACTTTGCCATTGCAGCACATCATATCATCTCCTTTAAATTATTCTGGATGGTTCTTCTTTAATCAAATCAGTTAATATTATTTAAAAATGTAACTTTTAAGTATGGAATTTTCTCAGGCATTCAGCATAACTGCTGTCATTCAAGCAGTGGAGTTTCATCACTGACTTGGGAAGATACAAATTAGGCTAATACTGACCACATCTACTTTAAGAGTTGCAAACTCAGATGTCCCCAAGTAAATTCACTTCTGAAACATCAGTCGTTCCTTTGAAATTTGTCTTATGCCCAGGAAGACAGTGCATACTAAACATTAAATAGTCCGCTGCAGTACCACAGGTATTCAGTGAGTTATGGCCCACTTGCCCAAAGGCACTTTTCCTTTGCCCTATAAGTATGTAGCATTACCACGATATCATCCATGCTTCAAAACACTGTGTTAAAAAGAAAAAGTTTCAAATGAAAATTAACTTGCCTGTTTCTGTAAACTCTCCCCCCCCTTCAAGACCAAGTTTCAGGAAAGCCTGCCAGTATCCTGCCCACATTAATATACTCCAAAAACCTGCACCCAAAATTCACACACCGTTTCAGTCCCTTCCCTTCCACCTCCCATACTCCTCAGCCCACCCTCTTCCTCCTAATACACCTACTCTCAGGTGGTGCCAGGAACTCCCCCTTAATTCCAGACTCAGTCCTGCCATTTTTCTCCCATGCACACCTCCTAACAGATTCATGGTTTCCTACAGGAAATAAGTTCATCATAGCAAAGCTCCACAATGGCTTTGTGCTGCATAGGTCAACAGGCTTTCCTGGAAAGAAGAAACCCATCCCTATTCACAGTGCCAATTCAGCATCTCAGGTGCTGTGACAACCTCCACTTAATTTACCAACTTTGTAAAAATAGGATTCTATTCTTCCTCCAGCATAGATCATGATCATTTTTTGTTATGGAAGAATTAGAGGAAAAAAAGATAAAAGCAAGATAGAATTTTCCTAAGGTTTCTAGTGTTCCCTCTTCCCCCTTGCTCCCTAGCTTGAATACCTGGCATACTGCACTCCAAGTTGTGTATACTCATAACATAGGATACTGCTTTACAAAATTCTTTCATTTCAATAGTCAAAGCACATCTTGCAATGACTAAAAAAGCAACAACAGAACATCCCAAAGAATATGCAGAAAACATTTTCTACTATCAAATATTTTACCTGAGGAGGATGAGGATGCCAAGGAAGCTGAAGAGGAAGATTCAAGAGAACTGCTAAAGAGTGGATACCATGCCAGAAGGTCACTGTTTCCCTTTCTAAAGTAAGTGTTACAATTAGAATATTAATGAAAGATGTATATACTCATAATAATACAATTACAACTTTGGTAATTCATATTCTGTATTAGTTAGTCTTTGCATTTAAAAATTAAAAGTACTTACAAATTGTAGGTCAAGGAACTGATTTACACATAAGGAAACTTCTAACTGATAATTGGTGGGAGTTTGTGTGTGGATATATTTCATAATGTCAGTAAATTATTTTAATTTTCAAAAAGGCATACATCTACAAATCAATTTGTTTCAGCATATACATATATGAGCAATGTATATAGACCTATCCAAATCTGGGACTTGTAATCTTAAACACTTTACAATGGAACAGTATAAATATGATGGAAACTAAATCTGTCTTATTTAAAACCTGAAATTTTAATCAAAGCCAATATTTTGTAGTCACATAATTATAAATATCAATTGAGACAGATCAGAATGAAGCAAACACATTAGAAGGGGAAAATGAGTGGATAGAAATCTCCACTGTTACATAATTACTCATTAACTCTTACAATGCAATAAGCACCTGGCTTAAAATAGCAGTCAACTGATATTTCCAATGAATCTCAGAGTCTTAGATCAAAATAAGACCAAATTCCCCCCAAATTACACTCGATATAATTTTAAAAGTTGAACTTACTCATTAGCTGGAGTAGAAAGCTTTGATTTTGTTAGCTCTTCACCTAAGAAAAAGACACGGCCTTATCACCACTCTAAAATAAAAATCTTTCAGCTTCATTATTTATATTATCTCTGATAATATAAATTCAGGTGCTCCTGAAATACCTTCTAAAAGGAAAGGACTAAACAGAGCAATGCATTTCAGGAAGAAGTGCTGGTCACTTGAAATTTCTTCCTTAAATTATACTGTTTACATCAATATTATTCTTCAGGAAACCTGGTTTGGTTTCCCACTGAGAAAAACACTAGAGACTAATGCTCTGTCTTCTATCTCCATGGCCATATTTTGTGGATGATACTAAACATGTGCAGATGGAAGGGTTTTAACAACTTACACAAGAGTAATTTCTATGGATATTCCCCCATATACACTTTGGCTCTTGGACTTGTTTGTCATCACTGTCACAGACAGACTCATCTGTTTCCCAGAACAAGGAACAGCTGAGTATACAGAAAAAAGAAGAGGTCTTTGGCCGGCTTCTACTAGCTGCTTTGAAATTTTGACCAAATAACTTATTTTGTCCATTGAATTTATTGTGAGGAGTTCAAAAGCAAATATCATGAAGGTACCTAGAACTGACAAGATCATTTTCTTTTTTTTTAACTTAAAATACAAATAGTTAATAAGTTTATTTCTTCAATATTAAAAAAATATTTTCATGCCATGTTAAAAAAACTAATGTAAATAGACTGAAAGTTAAATATTCACACTTACTAGATGCATTTCGATTAGTTTGTCCCTGAAAGAGAAAAGAATAAATTCTTTTACTAACTGTCGAATAAAACACTTAATAGTCCCAGGGTTCTTATTTCCACTCAGTTTTCCATGTGTTATTTTGCTTTGAATGCCAGGCAGACCATTTTGGAGCTTGCGGAAGACCAGAACACGAGCCAGGACAGAGCAACTAGTGCATACCCACCACACACAGAAAAGACAGGAATGAAGACCGAAGAGCTGACAAAGGCAACAGTATGACTAAACCCTTTGACAGGCTGGGCCAGTAAAATTAAACAGCTTTTATATCACATAGTATGCCTGAAAGGTAAGCATAGAAACATTCCTAAGGTTTTCCCAATAACTTTCTCACATATTACATTTACTTGGTTTTAATCTAAAAATGTGAATAAAAAGCCATTCTGTACTTACAGAACTGTGTTTCTGCTTTCAAAATGTGGGGGGAAAAAGACAAAAAAATTATTAATATTTTAACATGAATAATATTTTCTTTAAAATCAGAGCCATCTATATTGTGATGTGAATACTGTACTAGCATACTTTAACACTATTTATTTACAATATCATCCTACAGTATAAAGGATCATTCTGTGGTTTGACAGAATACATACAATAAAGCTGCACTGTAAAAGTTATATATATCCACATTATATGATCTGTTTTAAGGTTTGTATATTACTGAATATGAATTAGTAAACTATGTTAAAAGCTATGCTCAGCTAACTCCATATGTATTCAAATGTCTTGTGGTGGCAACAGCATAAGGACAAGGACTAAGCTCTCCCAAGACTCAAAGTAAAGTTAAAATCTGTGAAGGGGGAATTACTTAGCATCAAATTGCAATAAAGTGTATCAAAGATAACCTAGTGCACAAGAAAAAAAATCGTTGAACTTGAATCTAGAATAAATTCTGAACAGTAAAATATATGTAACACTAAAGATTCCTTACCACTTTTCTTCTCATTAATAATACAAGGAACAAAATTACTTACAGATATTGCTGGAGAAAGAGTGATGTTCCCTATAGATACTTTTAATTCATCCAAGGAAGGCATGGTATATTGAGAGCTATTATTTGATTGGACAGGTTTTATTTCTACATGGAACCTCCTGGGTTCATCATCTTCAGAGTCAGAATCACTGGATGAATAGAAATGGTTCTCTTTGGTATGTTTTTCTCAGTTAAGGTAGAAATACTTCAGATTCATCTGTCTACTGTGTTTCACAATTACTCTCTACAAAATGGTCATATTAAGTAAACACCACAGATAAACAATGCTGCCTAAGCTTTGTGCACTTATACAGACACTTCAATTATATCCACTGTTCAAAATACACAACTCAGAGTTCAAATTTAGTTTTTACATTCCATTCATCTTCATGAGGGTATTCTGTTATCCAAGACACAATATTATCTAACTGAATGACTATATATTTGAAAGTATCAAGATAAATGATTCTACAGTAGCAACACTTCTGTATGTTAAATTTATGATTTCCAAGATTCAATGAAGGATCCTAACGCATACATGAAAAATGTATGCATTGCAGAAATCCTTTTAAACCAAGTGAGGAAAAGTCCTAGTCTTTCTAATTAGCAATGAAATGCCCATCTGTCCTTGTTACAGAGAGGAGGGCAGTTTAGTGCTCTGTGGGTGTGACCAAGCTGTTATTCTACACCATCTACATCATCACTAGGGGCTTGGTTATGGCAGGAAAAGCTGGGGCATATAAGCAGAAGTGCTCCATCTTGCTTTTCTCGCTCCAGAGGAGGGACTGTCAGCATCAGACCTGCAGATCCTGTCCTCTGTGGCCTGCCAGTACCCCCATCCGTTCTGCCAGGACACTTTTGCAGGACATGGTGCTGAGAGGCGGCAGCGCCACTCCCAGTTCTGGTGCTGAAGGGACAGCTCAGAGGCGCAGCTGAGCCCAGTGCGGCAGGGGCAGCGCTGAGATGGCACCCCAGCATGTCCATTTTTCCCCCCCCAGCATGACGGAGAGTTAGAGACAGTAGTGCAAGCAACTGTGCAGGACTGAACTCAGTGGAGCAGCTGCACAACCCCTACTTGGACAACCTAGCTTCCGGGGGGTTTCTTTGTCCTTTTTTTTGTTGTTTTCAGGCTTGGGGAGGGGAAATGTTGGCTGGGGGAGCTCCCCCGCCATCTTGCCTTTGTTTCCCGGTGACCATGGGGCACAGCGCCCAGGAACGGTTGCCATAATGCCTTTGTCTGGGGAAACCACATGGACGCATAGTACAGGGAGAGTCCATCATCGTGCTTTTCTGTTCCAGGTGGTCAATACCTTTTTGTGGGTAAAACACTTTCTCTTTTTTGTTTACTTTCATTATTAATATTGCTGTTGTTATTGTGCATGTCTTATTCTATTGCTTTTTGCTTTTAGTAAATCGTTATTCCAACCCATAATCTCTCTTTTTGTCCGTCCCTTACTGGAAGGGGTGGGGGTAGGGGAGTGGCTTATTTGGAATTTAATTCCCTGCTGGTGTTATAACCAGCACGCCACAGTACTTGTACCAAGCATAACAGTAGAGGAAGCAGCAGCCACCATTATTTGCCTTTTTTTGCAGAGGCACTGAAAATTTTGCAACAAAGGATGCCAGTTACACGGCAGGATGCACGGTAAACTAAACCCCATCAGTCACTTAAAGCACTGTCATCCTTGCAAAAAAAGGAATCAGAATGACAACTCAGCCCTCCAAATAAGCAAAATATACAGATGAATTTAGCCTTGGTTCTTTATATGGACAGCAACTGCACTCAACAAAAGCTCTGAAAGGCCTATGCTAAGTCTTAAAAGATGCAGCTGTTTTGACAAGAAACAAGTTGAAATTTTTCCTCTGCTGAAAGAGAAGCATCTTGCCACCTAGTGGAAGCATACATATTCTATACCTCACTTCTATTATTTTCACTTGGAAATATGCCATCCATTTGAATGAAATCTCTTGAAAATACTCCCTTACAAAGATTAAACCCCTGAACCCTAAAGGCATTCCAAATCCAATTCAACTGAAAGCAACCCTGTGATGTGGTGAGTAAAAAGTCAAATGTCTTCATCTTACAGGCTATCTGCCCCACAAAATGGATCACAGCTGGAAAAGCAAATTTTAAAAGACAAGTGATTTTTCATTTCACCAAAAGATTTCTTGCCTTGAAAGCTATCACCGAGTTTCATTAATTTCCTACAAATCAGGTGGCACGAGCTGGCCACTGAGGTATTAAGTCTATTAAACAGTTACTGACAAAAATCAGTTTAGACCTGAATGCCATGAACTGAAAGGTCAGTCAGCAATTTTTAGGATGAGTGTTTTTTCAACACTTAAGACTGGCCTTATTAAGACTCACTGCTGTTATGGTAAAATAATGTCCTCCAACAAATAATCTCAAGAGTTCCCATCAAAAGAATAAATATCCACTCTTGGAGGCTAAGGCAGGAAAAGAGGAAGGAAACTGATGACTTTGTGAATCTGTTCAAGATGTTCAGAAGCTGAAGTGCTACGTGGCTGACAGGAATTGCAAACCACTGAACTTTTTCACTGGATCTATGGCCTTTTCCATTGCTTCATGACAAAAAGGATACTGGATAAAAGGAAATTCAGGTGAATCACTTTAAAAGCATGACTGTTATTCACTCCTGTCTCCATTTCATAAAAAACATAAAACATGAAATAATGCACCCCTCCAGAACTGGATAACAGTATTTTGCTTTTATGCCAGTTATGCAAATAAGAGATAACATGAATTATTTTTATCAGTACAGGAACCTTCACTGGAGGCAACAGAGGCATATTTGGCAAAGGTGACGAGAACAGAGAAGCTATGGTGATAGTGGCCCACTTTAAGGTGCTCTCAACTGGTTGAAAGTTTTCACAATTTAAAGTAATTGCAAAGTGTACATTTAACTTTTATTTTATCTGTAGTCCCCTGAAAAATCAGTGAATACACTTGCGAAAATTAGCTACCTTGCTAACATATTAGGTTTGCTTAGATCTTCAACAGTTCTTCCTAGCTCTTAAGTAGAGCTTCCCTCTGTTTCTGATGGAAGAAAAAAAAGAGGAAATCCATTAAAAAAAAGACTCATAACAAAAATCTGTTTTATCATTAAAAATGCGATAAAAGCTATAAGCACCAATTAGAAACAGCATGATACTTCATTAATTAACAGAAATTCTATTTCTAGATTGCTGGACCTTCCAATATTTTTAACAGTGTTATTAAAAGGTGGGAAAGGCACAGATATATGACAAAAAGCCATTCAATATGCTTAAAAGAGTTAACAAGCTGTACTTTACACACTCTGAAAGCTTTTCATGGAAAAAGATCTGCATGGTTACCCTAAAGTTTTTCTTGCAGATTTTTTTAATGTCAGACAAAAGTTCTTATCCTTAAGTTCCTCAGACATCTGATTTAACCTTTAACATTTACACACATAAAATCTAAACTAGACAAAATTTTGTGCATTTTGCAGACACTTAGAACATAAGACTACAAGCTTGCAACATAAGCATGTAAGTCATCTTCGTTTACTTAACACTTGAATGAGTACTTCCCCTCTCCCAAATAATTGGAATAACAGGAAATAACTTGGCACAATAATAGCAAAAAGGATATCCTGTGATGCTTCTGGTTTAATGCTGTATCCTTCATCATCTACATCAGGAATGTTCTAGAAAAAAACCCAACAAAAATGATGGTACTGAGAAATAACTTAAAATATATGCTATTCTTACATCCATCTGAATTTTATATCATTGACAAATCAAAATTTGATTATACCACCTCATGAAAATCACTGTTATGCATTAATAATTATTAAAATTTTCTCAGGTTATGCTCTATAGTTCAGAAGTAGTGTGACAGATATCTCAGGAACACAATGCAACAAACAATCTCCAAATTTCCTATGAAAACTGGCAAGTTTTAATGCATCTGCTTTTACTGGTATTCTATCAAAAAGGCCAGAAATCAACAGATCCATTTTAACTTTACAAATGAGTGTTAAATAAGCCTACAATACTCTTAGTCCCAAATATTTTCCCAATTTCTAATTCTTTCAGCTAAGCCACTAAGGCTCTGATGGTGCAGGAGCATAACCTTTTCTAAATACTAGTCAGTACTTTAATAAGTGAATAAAAACATTCCAGGTTATACAGATTGCAACTTCCTCTCTCCCCCTTGAAAAGACAGCAAGCCTGTAGTGTTGCTTTAGCAAAGAATATTCACATTAATTAAAAGGCATGGATGACCCTTTAAATACAAGTGCTCAAAATCAGGTTCCAAAGTCTTTGTTTGCGCATCTCCAGCACTGTCCTGGATTTTTAAAGCTAATAAGCACCTGGGAACTTCAAACTAGTTCAGTTTTTCAGCTCTCGCAGGCAATTAAATATTAACTGAAGAGAATTATGTTTAAAATAATTTTGAATTCTTAGGTAAGCACATAGTTTGATAAAAATGCTTTGGGACAGAAAGAAACAAGTCTCTAATATGATCATCTAAATTTCAAAAATGTGCAAAACCCCACACTTTTGTATATTATGTATAAAGGGGTATACTTGGATTCACAGATACTTTTCCCATTCAAAACAGAAAAATAAAATCCCACTCATGACTTTGCATGCACAGTTGGTCTATATGAACTGCTGAGATGCTACAGTAAGTTTATAATAAAAAAACCCCTCAGATGTCTTCAAAATTTCTCTAGTTATAAATTTCTTATAAAAATGGCAAAGGGTAGAAGAAATACTTAATGTACCTTCGTAATGACAACAAAAAATTGTGTCACATACAAGTAAAACGGTGCTTTAAAATCTTATTTAACAAGTTAAGTAGTAATTTCAAAATATTATTTTCAATATTTTGAACAGTTGGACAGTTCTGCTTCCTGAAAAATTAAAATTTTATTTGCTAATCTACATTTTGTAACAGTGGTAGAAGACACAGCCCTTCAGGTGAGATACAAATTCACAAATCTCATATTAATGAAGGCATATACATTTCCTTGACTAATTCTTACTCCTTTCTTCACACTCCTGCAAAGACAGAACTATATGTTATATGGTGGATCACAGTATCTTTTAAGTACCAGGCACACAATACAGACAAGTCCTGATTTGCCTATGTATTGGGTTTGCATGGCCTGGTTTTGGTAGTGGGGAGGGCTACAAGGGTGGCTTCTGTGAGAAGCTGCTAGAAGCTTCTTCCATGTCCAGCAGAGCCAATCCCTGGTAGATCCCAAAATGGATGTGCCACTGATCAAGGCTGGGCCAATTAGAAATGGTGGTAATGCCTCTGTGATAACATATTTAAGAAGAAAGAAAAAAAAAATATTGCGCAGTTGTAATTCCAGCCAGAGAAGAGCAGAGTGAGAACATGTGAGAGGAACAACTGTGCAGACACCAAGGTCAGTGGAGAAGGAGGGGGAGGAGGTGCTCCAGGCACCAGAGCTGGGATTCCTCTGCATCCCTTGGTGAAGACCATGGTGAAGCAGGCTGTGCCCCTGCAGCCCATGGAGGTCCATAGGGGATGCAGAGATCCACCTGGAGCCCATGAAGGAACCCCACGCTAGAGCAGGTGGATGCCTGAGAGGAGGCTGTGACCCTGTGGGAGGCCTGTGGAGAGAGGAGCCTTTGCTGGAGCAGCCTGTCCTTGAAGGACTGCACCCTG
>VWZW01006382.1:1534277-1670117 GCA_013397115.1 Edolisoma coerulescens | reverse complement strand
CGGCTTGATCCGCCAGAAGCGGCAGGCGAGGGAGCAGCACTGGGACCGGCCCTCGGCCAGCAGGAGGCGGAACAGCCCCAACAAGAACCGCGGGCTCTGCAATGGCAACCTGGTGGACATCTTCTCCAAGGTCCGCATCTTCGGGCTCAAGAAGCGGCGGTTGCGGCGCCAAGGTGCGTCCCTGTGGCCGGGCCCGCCCGCGGGCTCCCGGGGGGCGGGCGGGAGGGGGCAACCTGTGGCGAGAAACTTCCCGGGCTGGGCGCCGCCCCCGCTCCCGCCAGCCGGCGGCTCCCTGCTCTCCGGCAGCGGGCGAAGGGATCCGCGAGCTGAGGAGGGCGGCAGCCGGCGGACCTTCGGTCGGGACCCCCTGGGCCAGCCTTGCTGCCCGGCTGTCTGCGCTGGGGCTCCGGTGTGGGTCACGACAGGTGTGCTGCGGGCAGGAAGCCGCTCGGGGAGACCTGCCCGCCGCCCCGCGCGTCCCCGTCTCGCTTGTGTTTCTCTCTGAAGGACAAAGAGCCCACAGCGCTTTCGGTGTCCGGTGTCCGGAGGCCGTCGTTCGGCAGCCCCTTCCCTGAGCCACCAATATGGCTTTGGAAGGTGCAGCCTTGCTGTAGTGAAGGGGTCCCGCTCCCCGCTGCTCGGTGACTTCCCAGTCAGCAGAGTGAGAGGTGAGGCACAGCCGGCAGCTGTGGGAGAGCTTCTCGGCATCCCTGTGGGTGCCCAGGTGCAGGTCCACCTGCCTGTTGCCCATCCCAGCCAGGGCCTTGCCACGCAGACCAGCAGGTTTTGCAGGCAGTTCTTATTCAAGGTAGATGACCAGGAGTCAACAGAGAAAACTGGTACCTTGGTGATTGCATTCTATCCAGTACTTTGTTTTAGAACCCTAGAAATAAAAGGAGTAAAATGGTATTGCAGTGACTTCTCTAATTGTTTTTAAATTTTGTGGTATTCAACAGCACTCAGAAATGGTAATGACCTACTCTATGTCCTCAGGAAACAAGTAGTTTTAGAACAAAAGGATTATATAGTGAAGAGTGAAAATGTTAAGTATCACTTGAAACATGGCTAATACCTACCAGTCAATGATAAAGTACAAACCACCCTCTGTTACATTAGAGAATGCCACCATGTGTTGTGGTTTGGTATGTATACTACAGCTCCTCTTTAGGTTGGGTCAGAAGATCATTTTAAGATGCATAATCAGGGAACTGTCCTTATTGATGCTTCCTCCTTCTTTTTCCTGGCTCACATTTGAAAAAGCATAAATCAACAAAATCCACACAATTTTATTTTTATATTGTTTTCTTGCAGTAAAATTATTTGTTGTAACTCCTAATGCAAGCTAAATCTTGCAGTTTTTAGATAGTACAGGGATACAGTGAAGATGAGCAGGAAAATGTCAGTGGCAAAATCTATGGTGGCTTCTTTTTTAAGCAGTCTGTATGTTCTTTAACAGACTAGAGTATCTGGTTTATGATGGTGGATTTTTATAAATGATGCTTTTTCAGGAAAACAAGTTTAGGGGAATATGCTAGCTGTGCAACTGTTCTCAACCACCTGTGCTGTCTTATTTGGGGGAAAACTCTGTATTTGACAATATTACATTTGAGAAGATGACTGCCTCGCAGCACTGAGATGCCAAACATTTTTTTAGGTGAGAAGGGGCTTTAGAGAGACTTGTGAATTCATCCTTTTTCATTCATTCATTTTTCATAAGGCACTTTGTCACATCCTTGAATAAGAGAACTGAATTAGAATATAACTCCTCTGTTAACCTGTACCACTGACACAGAACATTTCAGCAAGAATAATCAGAACAAGGGCTATTCACCAGTAAAATCTGCAGTATCAGACCCCTGAGTTTGTTTTCCTTCGTGAGGAGACATGGTGATGTTTATCCATTGGTTTACATTAAGGTCTCAGAATTACTGCTCATCTGTAAGAATTCCTGCTCATCTGTAAGAATTCCTGCTGAAAAAAATACTATAATACATTTTACTATGTATGTTCCTGATGCTCAAAGTGATACATGGAATACCTGTGGATTCAAAGTTGCATTCTATTTAAGAGGGAAACTGAAGAAACAATCAAGCCGAATTACTTAAACATCTAAAGAATAGTTTAGAGTGAATAGTCATTTCTGAAAAAAACCCTAACAAACCACATTTTATAAGGCTGATTGCTTTAAAATACATTATAAGAATTACAAAATGAACATTTATCAGAGTCTGGTTTTAGTTTTTCTAAATTGAGTTAAATGACCAGTGAATTCTTCACTGAAATCATACTGTCAAATCCATTAAAATAAGTCTTTGCCAAGCAAAATAGGATGAATTTCAAAACATCTGTTGTCAGAAAGGTGCTATGGGATTTTGACAAATAAATCCTGTGTAAATGATACAGAGTGTCACAAGAGCATTGTGAAAAATGAGCTAATCGAGATGTGACAAACCATCTGTAGCATTCTCATACAATTCAATGGAAGAATAGAACTATATGTCAAGTATTTTTTATGTAGAGTAGTAAAAGCTAAACTGTTTTTCTTGGAATAAATAACTGTTTTGCTTTGTATTACATATGAAAAATAACTGTCTTCCCATCTTTGAAACAGTCAGGCAGCAAAAACTAGTGATGCAGGTTTTTAAATTAAAAATGCACATTTACTCTTGTACATATATGTATAAGTGAATTAGGTAAATAGATATACACAATATATGCACACATACCAACATGTTAGCAAACTTTAAAAAATATTCTTTATTTTTAAATTCTTCTTTTAAAATGCCTGTTAGTACTGTTCTTGTTCAGTCGTATTTGTTTGAGAAAAAAATGAAGTTATTATGAATACATAAAATGCTCCAATCGTGTATACCCTGATGAATTTTTTTTCTGTCATTGTGACAAATTCTCTGTACATGGTCCTTCGTTTAGGGGCATACTAAAATATCAACAGAAGTGTGCTTTGGGAGACTAACATTTAGGAATGGTAGCATTAAAGATATGTCCAGGAGCTCACTCAGAATAAAGAGTAATATTTGTATTTAGTTATATATTTGCTCTAATGATAGATGCCACGATAGTTTTAAAGAGCCTTTCTAAGACTTTAATTAATGAATTAAAGTGCCAAAGTGATTTCTGTGGGAGACTTGTTTGCTAATCTACTGAGTGGATGAAACCATTTTCATTTACTGGACATATTTGATTCATATTGTTTAGTATTGTAATATTTCAAATTTATTTAATTTTTATTTTATTCTACGTGTCATCTGATGAGCAAATCACTGTCATTAATTTCTGAATAACCATGAAGCCAAGATCTTGCCTATCTGATGTCAGACATCAATCAATTTTGAGTCATCCTGTCCTGCATCAGAGGTTGTTTAGTTATAACAGTTTAATTTATGTTAATATAATCACAAATGGGAGGATTGACAGACAATATTTTGTTTTCATGTGAAATAACCTTATCTAACCTGGGGCTACCCAATAAAAAGAAGAAAATAAATGTCGCCTCATGCATCTACAAAGCGCAGAGATTAAAACATATGCTTGTCACTAGTGCAAATTCAAACTTCTTAGCCTGTATTTTCATCTACATATCTAGCTGCTTTGCTAATCTGAAAAATCTTCATTTGGTTAATTAGGTCCCTTGGGAGTATTCTACTTAAAAATACTCAACATTTAAATGTATTAAAAACCAAGTGTGATGTTTACTTTTTCTGTGTGCTAATACCACATTAAGACTTCTAAATTTATACATAGAGTGTATGAATTTTGGGATGGCTTGGCCCCTGATTTCGTACATTAATATTGATAAGAAAGAGAGACCTAGGGAACATGTTCAGAAAATGCACTGATTAGATTTTACTGCATCTACAAAGGTAATTTAATTCTCCAAAGAAAGCATTTTTGGAAAATTCATCAGTAGATCAGCTAATGTTTTTTGGCAGATGTGGAAGTGGCCCATAATCCCAGATACAAGATAATTCCCAATATACATAGTGCCCTAAGTAGCTTCTAGTTCTCCTACTTGTGGAATGAAGTGGAACTGAAATGGAGTGTGTGCATGTGAGCGTTCATGACTTGTTTCCTGAAGTTTAAGAAACCACATCAACTCCCACCAGTTAGCTCCAGTGCTGGATGATCTGCCTTGCTCAAAGCTTCAGCAGGCCAAAACATGTGTCTGTGCTTTCTGATGTAACTGTTCTCAGAATTAATTCTTCTTGGTAGTTCACAGAAGTCCACTGCTCCTGCATTGTCTAGGTGCAAGACTGTCTATTTTTTGGGGTGTTGAACTGCTTTTGCTTGTTTTTCATTATTTTTCTTCAAATGAAATTGATTAACCCACAGCTCTTTTGGAACTATAAACACAATCTTAACAGTGTATAGAAGAAGTCATTACTTTTTTCCTTCATTGCTGCTAACCTGTTCAAAGGACTGCATGATAATCATGAACTGAAATGTACATGTGCTACATTTCATGTAAAATATTCTAAGCATATTTAAAAAATATTTTTGAAAAGATGACTTTTTAGACTCAGTCTCAAGCTTTCTTTCCCATGCATTCAGTATTTCATATAAACCCTGTGCTTGCTAAGGGAAGCTTTTAAAAGAAATGCAGTAATGGCTGGGATGAAATTCTAATTCTAAACTGGTATTGGTGGCTCTAAAAGTGATGAATGAGCTGGTTTTGAGAGCAAATGCGAAAAAATAGCTTGAAAATGGTAACATAATTTTAGGGACTATTGATTTTTAGAAATATCTCAAACAGGAGTGATAGAATAGTGGGTATTTAATGTACAGATAGTGCTGTAGCAGTGTCATTTCAGAATATCTCCCATATACTAACATTGCTTTTTTTTTGGATGTCTTCACTTAGTAATTGGTGATTTAACTTAATTAGAAAATGAACTCTTCAAGCTTGAGTGATCTTCTGGATCTCTAAAGTTCCGGCAGTTTCGGTCCACATATATTCTTTTAAGGTATATCCCTGATTGTATCTATTAAATGTATTGTAGAACTAAATTATCTGATTATTATAGATATTAGGGGAGATTGCCTTACAGGTGGTTTCTGATTCATGGTGATGTACCAATAGAAACGTTACAGGTGAGGTCAGGTTTCTGTACTGTATTTAAAGACAGAATCCTGTCTTTAAACAATATATAATCTATTCACAGATAGATTAACAGTATTTTAACAGTAATTTTTTTGATGTTTCAGGCTCTGAATTGAATCAAAAAACCCCCAGTACTTAAAATTTGTTTTGAATGATGAGTTTTCAAGTCAGCAGCTTATGAACAGAAGTAATTGATTTCAATATAGAGATAACACTAAAAAAAATTATTGCAGAACATTTTTGTGTTGAAGTCTTTTGATTTAGATTCTAAGCATAGCTTTGAAGAAACACAGCTGTGGATCCCCATTTTTCATAGTGGGTAAACAGAGGTCTGTCTTACTTGGTCATATGTAAGCTCCTTTCTGCCTTAGGCAAGTATTGGAGTTAGTGATAGACAGGAAGATGTACTCCAGGCATGTACTCTTACTGTGCCATCAGCTTTTTCTGAAACCCTTTGAAACTGGCACATTTTTGTCCTCAAGAGTTATTATCATTATTATTATTACTATTATCATCATCATCATCATCATCATCATCATCATCATCATCATCATTATCTGAGACCTTATGCCCTGCCATACACTGAGCGGTGTGAAAATAGAAAGAATATTTCTATTCCATGGTAGAAAAGGATGTGAAAATTAGTAAAGATTTAAATTTCTGTTATTATGATCAAAAATCAGCAACCTGCTTTCATTACGTTGTAGACAGTAACATTTGTGTACTTTAGGGGTTTAATTTGTCATTTCAGTTATATAAATAAGATAACCTGCTGAGGTCCAGTGTAGATCTTCCAATTAATTTTCCTATGCAACTGAAAATTAAGGAACATACACTTTCCTGGTGCCAAGGAAGACCCTAGATGCTTTTGATGCCAGTATTTAGGAATATAATTTTTGCATTAAGTTGCAGATGGGCAGGAGTAGAGTCCAGGACTACCAAGATCTGATTATGTGTTATAAACTATAGCTGTTTCCAGCAATAGGTAACATTATCTAAATTTATATTTTGGTAAATAAATATATAACCAAAGAAAATGGAGAATTTTTGTAATTCAAAGGGAAGCCAGTATGAGATTGGAAGGATTAAATGGTAAAAGCCTGATATAAAATTTAGATGGACTGTGTTGAAAAAAAATTACAGAAACCTTGTTCCTACAGGGTTTTCAGGACTTCAGGTTGTTATGGTTGCCATTTTTTAAAATGGTGAGTAGAAGCTAATAAGCATGACATTGGATGTTCAGTCAGATTTTCATAAATGAAGCTAGAGAAAGTTGACTGAAATAGGAATGTGAAGAATATAATTTTCGTGGGATATAAAGTATAATACTAAATTAAACAGTTTAATTACATCTGTGGTCTTGATTCTAATCCCTTACCCAGGTGTAGAACTTTTGAAAGGCATTGGAGTTACTGTGCTATAAAACTACTGTACATTGAACCAAGATTGGATAGCTGATTGGCAGTAATCAGCAAAAATAAATGATTGAACTCAGCATTTTTAAAAAATATTAAATCAAGCATTTTGTTTCATGTAAGAAGAACTGAGCTTTATGAAACACAAGCACACAACCTGTTCTCTCTGGAGAAGTTAATTTAAAAAATATAAAAATAAAAACACCATCATTTACGATCATTTCCATTGCAAAGCCTGCCTTTTCTACTTAATTTTGCAAATTCCAAGATGTATCCAAGTTACTAAGTGTAGCCGCTTCTCCTTTAGTACTGTGAAGAAAGTATGTAGTTTTGGTTGTTAGATTATTTTCAGTGTTTTTTTAGAAAAATATGAAAGAAAAGGGAAGAAAAGGGAAGAGAAGAAGGAAGGAAGGAAGGAAGGAAGGAGATTAGTTTTAAATTATTCTGCATATTAATGGTTCTTTTTGCAGGTGTATGTGAGTGGAATTTCATGTCCCAATGAAAAGGGACTTTTCAAGCCTCAAGGCATTTTTATTACTGAATTTCAAAGTCACTCAGCATGCAGCAGATATGTCAGGAATAAGAAAAGGTCAGCAGGTTTCTTAGCAGTAAAGATTCTTGTGAAACTAAGAGCCTAGAAGTGGGAGCTGGAACCAAGGTCTCCCTTAATGCAATAATGGGTTATGGGTATTTCTTATTTGGTTTTGATGAGCATATGCACTCCCTGAGTGGTAGAGAAAGACTTCCTTGCTTACGATTTAAAACTAGAGCTATGGCTGGGGGCTGTTTTAGTAAATTTACTCTGCTTTTGTTTTAGGATTTTCTGTAGTGTGAAAGAGGGTTGTCTGTGAAAGGTAACTATTTACTTCAGACTTCTGTGATCATAAGTACTGAATTTATGGCTTATATATACCTACTTATGTAAAAGCATAGATTATGATAATGCTCTTCTTTTAAAGTATGTTCTATAATGAACCATGTGAAGTCTATTTCACTATGATTCTTATGATTTCTTTCCAAAACTGCAGCAGAGTTTTTCATACAACAGCAGACTTAACTTTTGTGATTAAAATGGTGTGTGTGAAGCTTATTGGTAATTCATAAAGAAAAGTCTGTTCACTAGAATATAAAGTAAATAGGTGTTTACATTTGTTTTTGGTTTAATCCTTGATTATTTCTTCTTGGCTTTGTTTTTAGGAACAATCTTGTAACAAATTGGTACGTTCAGAAATGTGGTGTAGTAAGAACTTTTTCCAGCCACTCTTCCTTGTACCTCTGTAGTTCACGGATTATAGTAACTGTTCCAAAATCTTTCAGCATTTACTGAGGGTTTAGTTGTTCACACACTTCCTGCTTTATGCATTGTGAATATTCCACCTTGAGCAGATGCTCCTCTAATTTTCATCTGTGTAGTCTATGTGTAACTGGGACTTGGATTCCTTTACCTTAATTAGTGGTTTGTATCTCTTCATATGAAATTCTGATGAGTTGAAAAATTTGCCACTGTAATCTGTATACCAGCGACTATTAAATAAATGAACTCTTAAACTTCATTGCTCTATTTTCTTCTTTCACTTTTCTCGCTGTGTAATCAGAAGAGTTCCTTCTATGTGATCAAAGCAAATACACATGAAATGTGTAATATTTTGTTCCAAACAGCATTTTAAACTGTGTTATTAAAGCTAACAAAAATAAGATTCCATCAACTATTGAATCTCTTTTTATGGCCCTGGAAAGAAACTTGTATGGTAGGAAGGTCTTTGCTACAGCAAAATTTAGCAAGTCTCCCCTTGTATCCAGAGCAAGTTTTGTCTTATCAGAGCTCTGGTCAAGCTTGTATCTGGAGGCAGACTTATGGCTTTAGTCCTGAGGATTAGCCATGCTTGCCCTCAAGCAAATAGAGGCATGGTTACAAGATGAAAACCTAAGTATGGTTGTGTAAGGACATGCAATAAATTAATAATGGATTCCTCCCACTGGTAGTTCGTTTCCATTATATTATCAATTATCTGAGATCATGACTGTGCCACGAAGTAGGAATGATTATAAAATGGCACAGGATACCTTAGAATTTTTTAATAGAAAACTATTCCTGGGGCTGAAAAATTGAGAGATTGATCTCTACTGATATAGGTAATCTGAAGAAAAGTAAACTTTTTTTGCTTCTAGCAAGTGATATTAAACTTAGCTTGTGTATGTTTTAAGGATTTGAAAATTTCTATGTTCCTCCTGAGGTACTAATTAGAAAATTATTGATAGAGAACAATATACATTGTCATCATCATCATCAATCATCATCATCATCATCATCATCATCATTTCTCACTACCAAGTGAGTAATTTTTTTCATCTGAATACTTTTAATCCTTCTTTGAATCTTACTTTGGATTTACTTTCTTTGAATCTTACTTTGGATAATCAAGTTTTGTGTTTATCACAATCTCCAAATGGAGACTGGTACACATATTACTTATACATTTTTTACAAAAATTGAAAAATGAAGACCATAGTCTTAACCTCCTTATTAACATAGTTTGGGCATGCTTGAAATAACAATCTGAGTTCTGTTTACAGTTTTTTTGCTTATCTTTTTTTGTTTCCCTCTGAAGATGGTTTTGTGCAGAGATTAGTGTATGGCTGAATTCTTCAAGGCATTAGATTGATAAATCCAACTTCATTATTTCTTCCAGTTATGTTATAGTTTTTTGAAAAAGTAGAAATATCTGTCATTCTAGTTTATGCATCCACAGACTTTTGCTAAAACAAATGAGAAAGCTGCTTCCATGGAGCATCAGTAATGACTTTTTGAGGCAATATTTAAGGAAAAAGAGATAAAACTTCTTTATTTTCAGCTCTCAAGTCAGATGTCCCCAAATTTGCAATTTATGTACAACTAAGAACTGTAGTATTTTAGCACTTCAGTAGATGTAAATTAATTCATAAATTCTGTTGTCTAAGTTGCTTATTTGTGCTAAACAACTGTGAGGTTGTGATGTTACTATCCTAAAACCAGATCTTTTGATATAATGCACATGATTTGGGGAATCTTTGCAAAATTATTATGTACATCTCTGTATAAGAAATATTCTGTTGCAAGTTCTGTGTAAAATGAGCAAAAAAATATGCATGTAAATAAATAAATCAAAATGAGTGGATGGCTCGTATTTATATACGTTATGACACTTTGAAAACCCTGAATGCTACTAATAAGCAGCCATCTTTCTTTGGAAACAGTGAATATCATTGTAGAGATAAGATAATTGAATCCAAACCACAGAAAGGAAGAAAAACTCAATCATTCCCATTAGCTATACTCTCTAGTTCTCTGTTTTAGAAAAGCATATCAGCACTCTCAGAGGCTTTTTGTTTCAAAAGTATGTTTCTGTTAACAAGAGAGAAACAGACTCGTCAAGTGTTCATAAAGTTAAAAGTTACAGAAATCAATGCAGGTTAAGCCTGAATAATCTTGTTGTAATTAAACTATGGTATGGATAGTCATTCATATCTCATTGTTGTGATGACAAAGTGATTGGATCAAGCCTATAGCCATCTCAGGGCCACTTACCATATTCGGTATAATTCAATCAATCAATCATCATCCTGTTTACCAGTGGTTTATGTTGCAAACATAATGGTTGAAATTAACTGGTGTTGTAAGCAAACAGTTCTATTGAATTACTGGGGTATATTTTTAGGTCAATGGATGTCAGTGAGCATGTTGTGTTCAAAATCTGTCCGGGATAAACAGTCAACAATTCAGGATCTGAGTTACTAAAACTCCACTTTCAGAGCTTAAGTAATAGCAGCTAAAAATGGTTTAAGTAGCTTCAGTGGCAAAAGTGTGAAGACCACTGTGAATCTCATCTTAAAAATTGTTTATGCATAGAGGTTTTGTCAGATCGTTACCAACTTCACACAGTATTGTTATTTTGGTTTTCACAGTTTGCATTTGTTTCAAATATAGGGAGGGATGCAAGGAAGATCAGCCTGTTTTCTACTCTTTGCTGAGTGTTTAGGTGTAAGTACTACAAGGGTTGAAGACAAGTAGTTGTGGGGAATGAACTGGTGGCAAATTGCTGATGATGTTTTTACAAAAGCATCAACTGAAAATTTTGACTAAATTTTCAGAAGTTTCAATCATGTTAAGGCGTGGAAAGGGAAAATTAAATTCGCCTGAGCAGCCTGGCTAGAGATCTGAGTACTTCTAGATTAAACAGACTTGTAAAGCCAAGGTAGTTTTTAGGATTTTTTATTATTTCTGTCCTGGTATTAGCATCCATCTGGGACATAGTAGGAATTGTTTGAAGCACTCTCTTTGGATTGAATGAACTTTGAATATAAGTAGTATGATAACTTCAGAACTTTAGTTCCTAGTTATAGTAGGGATACCAGCTACATTTGGAGCCTGAAGCAGCAAAAATGTTTTGCTTCCTTTTAGGTATTTTTGTTGCAATCAGTTGTACCAAGGATGACCCAAACTACAACAAACATGATCTGATGTAGAAACAATCTTTAACTATTTGCTAGGTATTTGTATTCTACTTTATTTATCTTTTGATTGTGCAATATTTTATATGCATTATGGTGTTTGTTCCAACTGGTTTCCAGATAAACGTGTGGTATTACATAGGAACTATTTAGGTGTTTGCTCTTGATTTTCCAGAGCTGTTCAGATGTGACACCAGAGGGCTAATGGCGCAACTCACATCCTGAGTCCAATAGATTGTGGCATACTGAGTTCTTTTTCAGGGATATGTCATAGCTGTGTAGGAAGTGAAAAAATGTTTCTTCACTTCTGCTATAATATCAGCAATGTCTTGCACAGTGGCTTTAGTAAGTTGTCAGCTCTGTGAGTCCTGAGTGCCTCCATTTGGTTATCTGGTTGAATTTTTATCTCTGAGAAGGCTTTTTTCTTTTTTTTTTTTAATTTTTTGTAAGTAACATGAAAATGACACAGTTTTGGACTCTACTGGCTACTGCCATGGAAACAGAAAAGTGTCTAGGGGAAAACTATTGAAATACCAGTGTTGAAATACCTGCCATTTTTGTATCCTTTGTTGAGCTTTGAGAGAATATTTTCATGATGAACTGGACCTTGGTCTTTCTGTACACTGGATGCAGTTGGGCTTTCCACATTTTGAGTGTATGGTTAGTTATGTTTATTCTTCTATCTTTGTAGGGAGGCACTGGATCAGTGTTTTAAAAACTACTGTGAGGCAGTTCATCAGTGAGCTGATTCTGAGTGGTGCTAGGTTTTCTGTTTATATACACTTGTATCTAAGCTTTTGTTTGGGGGAAGATGAAAAAATTGAATAGATTTTCTTAATTGAGGTAATTCAGACTGTATTTAGAGCAAGATAGAAATTTTCCTATACGCGTTCCTGCAGAGGAAGAAGAGATATGAATGTCTATAGCTCTGAAAGCCCTCTGCCACCATCTTTGCCTGTAAACTTCAGCAGAGATACTTTTGAAAGAGAACAGGATTGTTTTCCAGCCATCCCAACATGCAGTTGCACAGTCCTGCCATTCCGAATCACGAGGATTGTGTTGCCCCCCTTCTTCATTGCGAAGATAAGGCTGAAATAAGGTTTGCCATGAGACTGTTGCGCAGTCATTAAGGTAAAATCAATCAGCTCTGGATCTCACATCTTGTTCCAATGGGAGCAGTGAAACAGATACTCTAGAGCTTATCTGCCACTTGGTTGACTGTGTGCCCTCAAATTAAATTAGAAAAAAACAGTAATAGGGAAGAAGTTCTTTTGACTGTCCTAGCAATAGGATGGAGCTGCAGATGCGTAACACATGCAGATGAGTTTTGCTATTAAATGTTAAGGTTGCTCTGGGTATTTATGTGACTGCTGTGGCAAGTGGGTAAGGCGGTAATGTTGCTTCCATGAGCACTTGGACCCTTGAGTAGAAGAATATGACACTCTGATGTAGACAAGGCCACAGTTATCATTATCTATGCTGTGACAAACCTTAGACCACTGGAAGGCCTGATGCTTTAGATCCACACCTTGAGACCACTCAAGACCCAAAAATAGAGTAGTAGTTTTTTGTGGTCTGTTCCCTAAGAAGCTCCAAACAGAAGGACGTAGCGCATTGGAAACTGCTCTGGCTGCTGAAAAGCTTCAGCTTGAAAATCAGAGTAATAGCAATACCAACAACTTATTAAACAAAGCTGTTCAGAAAATGACTGTACTCTCATCTGGGAAAGCAAACCGACATTTAGGTTTGTGGAGTTTTCGCTGTGAAGCATGCTGCATTTTCTATTTTGTCAGAACAGCATTTCCAGTCAAAGCCTGTTTTGACAGACACATCCTGACTTACCATATTGGTAAAACACCTGATTACCCAAGGGCGGGGGATGGAATAGGGGGAAAACTCAAACAAATGAGCTATTCATATCTTGCTCCATCTGAAAAACTATGGTGGATATACCAGACTTATTCAAAGAGTATTTACATGAATTATTCAAGCTTTAACTTTTATTTTGTTGGTTCTGCAGTGCCTCATAGCTGCCATGATCCTGCAGTTTTCATGCATTAAAACACAACAAGGGGAGTAACAGTTGGTTTGTGACAACCAACTGCCTGACAGCAATTATGTAATTTCAGCCAGTGGGGTGGGATTGACAGCAAAGTCATGCTGTACTATGGCTGAACTTCAGGCCTATCCATATATCCCCAGTATATTTCACTGAGATTATTTTTCTTAAAGCTTTCTATTACTAAAATAGGCAGATAGATGGAATTAGTTTCAATTCTATAAAGGGAAAATAAAATATAATCAGTTTGTTCTGGGACTGCAATTTTGGAATCTGCTAGTGACCACAACCAACTTTTGTACAGGTTTTGGTAAACAAAATCAGAGATTTTGATTCCATTTCACTAATTTCTGTATGTGCAGAAGTTATATAAATCTTTCAAGACTGAGTTTTTCATTTTCCACATGAAGCTGCAGAAATTGCTCCTCATTCTGAGTTCACCAGTGCAACTAGCAAGCAAGACTGTGAGACCAGACAAGTAGTTCTGGAAATAGTAGATATATGAATCAAAAATTTATCTTCTTTTATGTTCGTGTCCACTTTGAATATAAGGAAAGATACTTGTGGATTCATTAAATTGCTGTGGCCTATTAGAAATAAGTGCTGTGAGGTTTCATTTGAATGGAAGCTTTAAAAAAACCAACCCCCCTCATCTCCCCTTGCTCAGAACCAACACAAGGATCAAGCTGTTATTTGTATCATAAATAATCAGAATTGATTTAAAATATAACTAAAATTGTTCAGTTGATGCGAGTTTTATTGGATGTTTACTAGAATGAGTCATGTTTGACATCCAGACAGGTTTCAGTACATGGCATTGGTCTTCTAGCTTGCATTCTTAGAGGAGCTGCACTATCAAATGTAAGCAAATCTGCCAGACTTCAGATATGGAATCACAGCAACATGTGTGATTTAACATCAAGAGCTGTGTAGGTTAGAAAGTTCTAGTCATCATTCTAGGGAAGCAGAGGTATGTATGGTACTTGGTGTAGCAAACTGAGTTAGGAGTATGTTTTAAGAAATTAGCTTCATTTATCTAGGCTTTATTTTTAGCAGCCAAACATAAGCTTTGCAAGGGTTTGTGCTTTCACATGATGACAAAGGAGTCATGACAGTGGTAAGTCACCTGTGCTGGAGGGGGTAGAATGTGCACATGTGTTTGTGCTAATTTTGAGATTGTCTATTGCTGTTGTAGCAGTAAAGAAACTCTGCCTTAATGAATATGAGATCTGGGTAATTTATTTTGTGACTTCTTCAAGTGACCTTCTGTTGCGCTATGTTTAGTTTTGCATTTTGCTTTGTTTTTTATGCTTGTAACTATAATTGCTTTAAAAAAAAAAAAAACAGACAAAAATGAAACAGTTCGTTAGGGCTGTATATCATTGTCAAGGAAAGGAGAAAAGAATTAACCAAATATTTTATGGTGAGCAAGTAAAGTGAAATTGTCACACATGATTCTTCTTCCTAGGCAAATGAGCTGCATTTTTTTTCTGACCTTCTGGTAGAGGTTGTTGGAGTGACATTTTGATTTTGCCTGAAACTGTTTTACTGGTCTGTCAGATTTGGCCAAATGCCAAGTTTCCATCAAAACAGGATACTTTTGTTAAAATTCCTGCTGGAAAATAGTCTTAAGGCTGGAGAATTATTATTTTTTTAAATCCGAGGGCATAAAAAGCAGCTCTGCAGCTCAAGCACTTTTCTACCACCTGGACATTTAAAGTCCTGAGTTCTTATTCACTTTGATTCAGACAAAAACCCTTTAACCCAGCCTGCCTTGGTTGCCAGGCTGATAGTTATTCCTATGTGAGTAACCCTCACATATGTTTTTTTCCTTTCCTTTTAATTTTTTTGGAAGAAACCTTTATTCTGGGCTTTATCCTGAAAAAGTATTTCACAATGAGAACATTATTTTCTGCTTAGTTCTGTCTGGAACGCTTTTTCAAAATACATTGATGTAGTCAGATAAGAGCTGACTGATATTTATTACAAATGTCAGGACATTATCAGAGAGGGTTTGGTGGTGTGGAGCCATGGTAGTTGTAAGCAGATAAAGCAAAAAAGAGTCCCTTCAATGTCTTAGAACCATTTTTCTGTTAAACAAAGATATAAACTTTAACCCTCTTGAGGCTGGTTTTATGCATTTTCCCACATCCACGTGCTGATTTTAGACACCAGTTGACTAATACATGTGGCATGTGCACATTATTGTTACCTGTATGCTATAAATGGGAGCTAGATCTTTATGCAGAATGCTTTTTGCTGTTGAAGGATGTCATAAACTTGTTTCTTCAACAGTATAAGACAGGTGTCAAGTAGGATAGGGAATTAATTTAACTTCTGGAGTGCTGTGGGTGTGTGTCGCAAAGGCAGAGGGGCTGTTCCCCTTCAGGTCTTTCAGGGAAGGTTTAACCATTACCACAAAGTTGTGTAGACTTCTGACTTTAAGGTAGTCATTTTAAATTCTTTGGAGAGAAACAGAGTTACTGAGCACCTTTTCCTATTCTTCCTGCTAGGAAATAATTTCCTGTTAAGTCCAGTCTTGAAAAAATTCTGCCTTAAGGATGGCATTTCAAAGGATTTCCATATTGGCTGGATTCAGATGATTAATAACTTTTCTTAGACAAGTATCGTTGCAATCATCATTGCTACATCATTGCTTATATGTTGTGGTCATTTACCATTGAATCTGAACATTCTTCTATGATATTTTGATTCTGCTGAAGTTCCAGTAAAAACAAAGAATTTTTTCCAACCAGCAAATAGGTGGCCATGCATCTACTCTAGACCCTTGGGATTAGGTTCACCTGATTGAATGAAAATTCTTGCTATGTAGATACCAAAACTTGGGCAATTTATAGGTTAATGTTTTGGCTGACATGCAATTAATTAAAAAGATTTATTTCTAGGGAGTAATTCATGACACCCTAATGACTCTAGTCATAGAGTCTGCTCTAGAAGTAGGCTGTTTCTGGTTCCTGAAATTCTGCACAGCAGGCCTGAGGAGAGCTGGGACCCACGGTAGTACTGTAGATCCCAAAACAAAGCTATCTGCCTCTTTACAGCCTCCCAGTTTCCAGTGCCTGGACAGGCAGCAGGCTGCCTGATGGAGTTGGGAGCCTGAACCTTTGGGAGCCTTCCCATTGCAGTGGCAGCTGAACTTCCCAGAATGTCCTGCTCTCAGCAGAGCTGAGGAGAAAACTGGATTCTTCGTTCACAGAGAACTCAGATTTCTAAAGAATAAGGAGTATTTTAGGGTGCAATAAACATATTTTGAAATCTAAAATTTCCTACCATTTACCCTTCCATTTGTATCATCCAAAATATTCTGATTATCTTAATTATAGTTCTTGTTACTAAAATTTATTGTCTTTTATCATGCCTGGAATATAGACATTCCTGTGATAGAAACCTAAAGCATTTAGTAGTGTTTGGTTATTTAGGAGATTTTGAGACTTCAACATTTTAGATTTTTGCTGTTGTCCCAACAATATGAAAAGTAATTTCCAAACTAATTTCCAATTTACTGTGCTCTAAATTTAGGTTTCCCAGAAAAATTGTGGATGCCACATCCCTGGCAGTGTTCAAGACCAGGGTGGATGGGGTTTTGAGCAACCTGGTGTAGTAGAAGGTGTCACTGCCTATGGCAGTGGGATTGGAACTACATGATCTTTAAATTCCTTTCTAAACCAAGCTGTTCTATGATTCTATGAAATTTCTCAGGACTTTTAGAAAAGTCTTAGAGCTATTTATGGTTTACAAAAACTGCCATTAAAATAATTTGTGACTTTTCAGAGGAGGTAATTCCACTGAGAAATTATGTATTCTGAACAACACATATCCAGTAGTTAACATGAATTAACCAAAACATAATTTTAAAAGCAAACTATTTGATTTGGAATTGTTTGGAAACTGTTGACAAGGGTTTCTTTTTATTTTTTTCCCCCCTTCCAGTTGCATTCATCAGTAGATGATATTTTGCTACACAGATAGGAGGCTTCTAATAAATGATGTCTATTTGCACTGACATATTTTTATTTTATGAAGAGTGGCAAGCCTTTTCCCCTTCACTTCCCCCACGTTAAATTCCTCTTTTTAAATCCTTCCGTTTGCCTCAACAGCAGGATTAATACTGCTTTACAGAAACAAACACAATCAATGCATGACTCGGGGCCTCTGACATGCTTGTTAATAGTGCTTTCTGTCTACCCAGTTATTAATTGTGTCTTTTCCAGTCCTATTAAGCCCTTCTGTATAGTCAGGCAGGGACATGTATCTACATACTGGACGAGGATGCAGAAAACCACATTTGTGTTGCCTCTTTGGACAAACTGTTCTCTTCGTTCTTCTGTTGTGTTGTCTGTTAAGTGAGGGTGATGCTAATCTCTTGTGTTTAGGTATGGCCTGGAAATCTGCTAGCAGCAGGGTTTTTTTACTGTGACTTTACAATATGAAGCCAGTACTTAATCCTCTTCCAGGAACATGCCCCTTTTCTCTGGACCAGCCCAGTCCCCTCCAAAGTGGAGCCTGACCCACACTCCTCTCCTGATTGAGACCTTTCTGCTTCGCCCACAGGGCCATCCCCACTTTCTTCATGCTGCTGGAGTCGCAGTATAAAATATTGACTAGAGTCTACGGAATGTTTTAATCAACAGGACACATTAAAAATCTTGTAGATACTACAGGGTTTTTAACCTAAACATCATGGAGGCAGCTTGTCTTTGAACTTGAACAATAATTTCAATGAATAACTTTATGGCCTTTAAAATATATATTTGAAAATATTCAAAGCTAACCACGTTCTGAAATTAAAGAATGCTAAGTAGAAATACAGAGGCAACTTCTGAGGCAGTTTTAGGCAGAAAGTAAAAACTAGCTTTGGTTTTCTTTGCATTAGAGCTGGACATCTGGAGATTTCAGGAGGCAGGCAGGAGAATTCAGTGGCAGACATTTGTCCTCTCTCAGTGCATGACACTTTCCCAGTGAGAGGGTATAGGTTATGCTCTTACGAAAATCTGAATCTGGTAGTAATACTCTACTTCCTTGGTGTCTCTGTGTTTCCAAATTTGGCATGTATCTATGACATGTTCTTTAGATTTCAGGTCCTTTCATATGCATCAGAACTAGAAGATGCCCCAGAATCAATCCCATTAGCTCAGGTGGAAAAGATTTATGTGCCTCTGCTTTAGATAGATTATTTGGTAGGACACGACTATGTTTAAAGGTACTTTTCTTTGCAGACTTGTTGATTCCTAAATGTAGAACTCAAAGCAACAAAAGAGTCTTCACAGACATGTGAGTTTAACCATGTTTCTCCTTGTAGGGAAAAGGTATGAACCTGGGAACAGTCTGGAGTAAAGCTTTTATTTTCAGATAGATATTTCACAATTTTGAAATTTTTTTCCCAGTTTTGAAGAGGTTTTTTTTTTTCATGTTGTCAATTAGTTGAATTTTTATAATTTTAACTGTCTTTGACTGAATGAAATATTTAATTTGTTAGGCAACAAAGGATTTAAACTCATAGTTAATGATGATTTTGTTTCTTTTGGTGGGACCAGGTGTGTTTTTCTGCAAAATACACAGTGAAAAACATGGCAGGTGGGTTTTGTGGCAGCATACAGCTGACAGTGCATTGGTCAGGGTCATGGGAGCTTTTACTTAGTATTTCCCCTTTTCCTCCTCTTCCTTCTCTGGTAAACCCACACTTTGCATACACATAGAAACAATTTCTTAGAAACATCAGGTGTCACCCACTTGATGAGGCTGCTGCCATGGATTTTAGCGAAGAACCTAATAAAGCACAATAAAGGCTAATCCTCACTTTGTGTAGAGAGAGGAGTTTGGTTTGTGTGTCAAATCTGAAGAGTTATGTTGGAGACTTCTGCTGTAACTGAGTTGAGAAACAGAGAACTATATCAAAGGTCCCTGAAAAACAAACAAGACTTCTGCTACAAAGCTTCATTGAAAGCTTCATTGAAATGAAAGGAAGTAGGTTAATTTCAGATAGCTTTCTAAATTAGTAATGGCCTGTTTGTTTGTTTTTCCTGACTGCACATGGGAGCTGGAGAAGCTTGAATTTACGTCCTGATAAAAGGCAGAAGTGCTAGGTGTGTCAGCTACGCTATATTGCTCTTGAAGTGTATATGAATCTGCACTGGAGATGTGTTAGGATGTTAAGGCACTGCATTTCACCTGCAGTATTACAGGTGAAGCACCAGCAACGCCTCTGCTTATGGTGCAGCAGAGCGGTCCTTGGACAGCTCACTGGAGAGCCTGAGTAAGAGAATGTGAGGTTTAGAAAATGAAAGCAGGACAGGCAGCTCAGACCCTGCTTTGGGAAGCTAAAGAAATCTCAAACATTCAGTTGAGGGCTGTCTTTAGGACGTTATTACAGAGTAAAATTTGCAGCACTTGTTGCAATTGCTCATTGCTCTGGGCTGATAGCAGAGCTGTCATTGCAGCGTCACCAGGCAGAGGCAGAAGTTGCTGTGGAAGTCCCAGGGACAAATTTCCTACTTTTCAATTTCTGTAATCTTTCAGCTTCTAATAACATTTAAGTTGTCGGTATAACAAATGTGCAGGAAATACAAGAGTTTTAAAGATGGTTTAATATTAATACTCAGAAAATGTTGTAATTTCTTCTCTAGAAGCATACCTGTTGGGTCTCCTGCATGCTGGATCACATGGTTAACACCTCAGTCTTGACTAGCTCTCACAATTTATTGCTGCAGTAGAAACACATGGATCTGGAGAATGAAATTGCTTTTGATTTCTGTTTAAAACATGCTAGTTGAACTTGTATGTTCTGTAAAGTGGTTTTCAGGATAAGCTTCAAATTGAAGGGTGGAGTGGAAGTCCTGGTGTGAGAAAAATCAGCAGCTGATAGTTGAGGATTCTAAGCAAGCTAGTTTAAATTTAGTTGTGCCCATATGATTACATTTTTGTAGTATAGGTAGGTTTCCTAAAACAACGTAAGAGTGAATGAGCAGCTGTCTGGAGCTGGCCATAATTCTGGTCGAAGCAGAACAGTCTGACAGGGCTGGAGTTGAGTTCTGGGGTGGAAAGACTTTTCCGAAGTGTGGAGAGCATTAGTGCCTCCAGAGTGTGAACAGGTCTGAAGAGCACATGATACATGCTTTGGGTGGGTAAGTAAGCTCTCTTGTGTGTAGGTAATTCAGTGCATTTTTGGCCTGTCCTTCAGAATGAGCTTCCTTTTTCTCATTGCTCCATCTTGAAAGAGTTAAAAATCACTAGCTCAAGGGAAAGTGTCCATACATGGTTAGAGGAATGTCACCTGTTACTTTATTGGGAGACACCATGGAAGGAGGTCTGGAATTTGTCTTGTTTAGTATCTTCACACATAATTGGACATCTCTAAGAAATTAAGAGATGATGCCAGACTTGACAAGGAATGATGATGCTGTTAACTCTTTTAGCCAATCAGACAGTGAAAGAAGGAGCCATAGTTATGGAAGTGTTGTGGCTCAGCAGCCTTGAGGAATATGTTTTGGTTTGGGGTTTTTTGTCAGTTTTGTATTACAGATCTTGAGAGAAAATACACATTTGAAACTGCCATGATTTTTCAGTCTGACTCACTGCTTTGCAAAATGCATGTGATGGCTGGATGGCTGATGAAGTTGATGATGGGTTTAGCTCTTTGTACTAATATACCTCTGTGATACAACCAGAAATTGTAGACTGCGCTGCATTTCCTGGTAGCTACAAGGTGAGGTTTGTATCTTCTGTTAAGTTCACAGCCTGGAGAGAATATGTTTCTATAAATTTGTAAAGAACGACATAAGTGACTGAAGGCAAATTTGTTTAATTTGTTTAAGCTTACAAATCTATTTTGTTATTAAAGTTAAGATGTGATTGGGCAGCAGGGTAGAGGGTTATCTTCTTATGTCCTCTTGACAGCATTGTTGGACATGCACAGCTGGAAAGCAATACCCGAACAAGAATAAAGCTGGGAAACAAGAAAGGAATGAGAGTATGGTAGGTAGGGAGTGAAAGACAGGATGTGAGAAACAGTGGAAGGAAGGCCTGTAATCTGAACATGTTGAGAAAGTATGTGTGGCAGATGCAGAGCCAGTTCTTCATGATGACAGAGGTGCACTGGAGGCAAAGCAGGTTGAAAAAATAACAGATAATGAAATCACTGCAAAATTGCACTAGATAGGATGGGAGATTCCTTATCAAGCTCTTATTTTTTATTTCATTTTCAGGTTATATATTTTAAAGCTATATGTTCTGGTCTGTGTTTTAATAAAAATTAGATTTAGAGACTGAAAGCCCTACCAGGGTTTTTGAGGTGATTTTGGGCAGGTCATCATCAAAACATGAACCAACTTTGAGCTGCTCCAAAACCTAGCATATATTTTCAATCTTGTGATGCTTTATACAATACTTTCATTTTCTGTAGGTGGCAGTGAGCGGCTGGGTAGTCTCTGCTGAGTCTCCACTATATTATCAAAAGATTCAGAACTGGAAGACTTACTGTTTATTAGTGAATAATCAAGTTGATCTGAAGTGATTCTGCACATTTTCTCATAGATGCTATGAGTATACTTCTGATTATTTTCTGGTTAGTAGCTAAATATCTGGACTAAATGGTGCTTCCAAAACAGTGGGAGTAATCTAAGTAAATAGATTAATAAATATAAATAAAAATTTTAAAGTAAATAGATAAATAGTTTCGTTTTGTTCGGGGATTTTTTTCTTTGTTATTTTTCCTCTAGGAGCTTTAGGTAAAATGAACGGAATTTGCCAGTTTTAGCCTTTTTTTTCTTGCTAGAGTCAGTTTTGAAAAAAGAGAAGTTCCAGAGAAGGAAGGCTGTTTGTGCTGAAGTCCCTCAAAGAGGTTTCAGTTGAGTGACTGCCTGTCACAGTTTCCTGTGATTGTCCTGTATCATTAGTGTCAAATTCTACTGATTTCCTTAAAGCTCAGATCCTGGGGTCATGTAACTTCATAATAATTTGTTTTCTTTCTGTGTATTCCAAGTTTTCTTGGATAGCAGAGATGGGGAGAAGACAAAAAAGCCTTGAAGGTGTGGTCCAAAACCTCAAACTCAAAAAATAAGCAGAGAGGAGCTTCAGTAAAGAGGCATGGTTTTGTCATACCGATGATAGAAGAAATTACTCTCTTGTTCGGAATTCTAAAAGGTTCAGTCTGTGTTCTTCAAGTGCAGGGGATTATTTTCTTGTCTGTGTTTGAAAATCAGTTTTCCAAGCTTCTGCTCTTAGGATTTCTGAATTGTGTCTAATACCACGGATTATAAAGCCTTGCAATCTGCAGGCTGAATGGACTTTTCTCTTCCGCACAGGGAAAAATTATCTCAGGAAACCAAAGCAGCCAGGCATTGCTTCTCTTTCTGTCCCTCCATCTCACTGTATTCTCACAAATAAAATGTGTAAGTGCTTGTGCATATGGTAGAATAAAATATAGGAAAAAATGTTATTTCTTCCCTGGTTAAAGAGCATTCCCAGGTAACACTTACTTACACTGCAAAAAAGAAAGAACTTCGTAATTAGTATGACTTGCTATTTTCTGGTTTAAATAGTTCTTACTAATCCACTTCCGGCAACTCATGACATTTCTTGGGTATATAATTTTTTAAAAAATAAATAAACAAAAAATGCAGAAGACCCTCAATTATACTTTTTTTGATAATACTGCCTCATTTTCACTTCTGTTGCTTTTAGTGGTTTTGTGGTTTATAAATGAAAGAGCAACCCTTTGTGAAAGAGGAATGTAATGCTATTTAAAATGTTGAAAAATTGTTAATGACACTGTATGTATTAAAAATTCTTTTGTAGCTCATCTATAAGAATTAATGCCAGTGCATTCATGCTTTCCTAGACAAATAAATATTTTTCTAAGTAAATAAGGTATTGTATTCATACTAACAGCACAAACTTCTGTTTGTCTGACGGAACTCTGTAATCTTGCTTATACAGAAACAATAATGTTCTTAACTAATAACAAATATGGAAACATATTTATTTCCTTTTCACAATGGGATTATCCATTTCTCAATCATTTTCCTTTGGATTCCTGCATCTCCAGTAATACTGCTTGTTCATGAAGAGGACTGAAATGCAATTTGCGCTTAACAGATCTCATTTTGCTGCGGTTTCTTTGTAAACAAATTTTGTCTTTGTAAACAAATCTGTTCAGACAGTGTTGGTGAATGACATGGTTTGACAATGAGGATATATGTTAAAGCATAAGGATTAAATACTAATATATAAAAAGACATAATGTTCTACTAAGTAAAATTCTTGCTTTTTACTTTTTTAAAGGTTATAAGTCAGCTTATTGATCCAAATTTTTCACAGTAAATATTTTCCTGTCTGATATAAATAAGAAACCTCTTTGTTTTGTACATTATTGAACACTAAATTGAAATGTAATTGTTTTATCAACATCTTAATTTCCTTTTGAATGAGTTTTTTAATCTGAAACAGGTTTATTTATCTTTGGTTACTACTTAATGCTTTTGTTTTGTAATTAATCAGGAGTTTATATTTTTGCAGTACTTAACATTGTTAGTACTGATGGAAAAGGATAATTCCTGTCTCTTTTGGCTTTCTGATTTATATATTTAAACTTGCACAAATCTCAACTCAGTCAACTCAACCAACTGTCATGTGGAAATGACAACCTGTGATTTTTTGTAATTTTATAAAATGTAGTAATGTATCTGTGGTGGCAGTAAAAAATAAGAGACTGCTACAATAGGAGATACTTGAAATCTGCTGCACCTGAAACCAGGAAAGCTTTTAAGTTGTTCAGCTATTGAAGAAAATTGAATCTTTTCTCTGCAATGTGTCTCTGACACATCATATGAGAAAAAATCTACAGGGAGTGGCTGAGGGAGCAGGGGTTGTGTAGACTGGAGAAAAGGAGGCTCGGGGGGGATCTTATCACTCTCTACAGCCACCTGAAAGGAGGCATAGCCAGGTGGGGGTCGGTCTCTTCTCCCAGGTAAAAAGTGACAGGACAAGAGGAAATGGCCTCAAGTTGTGCCAGGGAAGGTTTAGGTTGGATATTAGAAAAAAATTCTTCACTGGAAGGGTGAAAGCATTGAAATAGACTGCCCCAGGAAGTGGTGGAGCCACCATCCCTGGAGGTGTTTAAAAGGCATGTAGACGAGGCACTAAGGAACATGGTGGTGGGCTTGGCAGTGCTGGGTTAACGGCTGGACTTAACATCTTAAAGGTCTTTCCAAACTACATGATTCTATGATTCTGTATTTTGCAATTTCTAAAGATTCTATATTTTGCAATTTCTAATTCTCACTTCCTAACTAGGAAAAATCTTCTTTGTAACAGTACATTGGCAGTGCAATTTCTGTTTTTCTCCAATTTTTAGACTAGTCAGTAAACTAAAATTTCTTGAATATGATATGAATGGCTTATTACAATATTTTGAGCCATTGGCAAGAAAATAAAAGTAAATATACACTATGCTCTTGACAAGCATATTTCAGAAATGATGGTTTTGCATATCTAAAAGCAGAGGGAATACACTTTGTTTTGTGGACTTTTATGTATTCTCTCAAGAATTAACGTTAATAACAAGTTAAAGACCCCAGCCACTTGGTATTATGAAAGCTTCCTGAATATAACAATAGAAAATGGAATGTGTATAGGATTCAATAACTAGCATTAAAATTATCATTTTAATTCTCTCTCCATTAACCATTACTCTGATGGCTTCGAATACTTGTAAAATAGACTGTTTAGATGCTTTAAAATTTAGTTCTAAGTCAGTTGGTGAAAGAAATAGAAGCTGACTTCAGATATTTCATTGCTTAGTGATGCAGCATGCAAGGAGATAAGTAGTAAAGCTTGTAAAATAAATCTAATGTTTAAAGATTGACTTCTAAAAATAGAAATTATTTAGGAAGGGGAGTATCAAATTCATTCTTTTGTAAGTTAGGTGTTATGTGAAACATATTCAGTTACATCTGTAAAGGTCATCTATGACCATCCTATTGTGCTTTCAATGTTCAGTGACATCTTCAGAGAAATCTCATTCTTAAATCCCATTTATTTACTGATTCCAAGGGCAGTGCATTAGTCAAATTTTATAGATAGGTTAAATGGTAATAGAAGCTGTCATATTGTTGTGCTTTGGTATTTTTTGAGTGTGAGCAAAATTATATTTGGTGTTTGACAAAGGCTTTTTATGGAAAGCTAACAAAGTAGAGATTATTGCAAATTGAAGACACAGAAATTACTTAATTCTGGGATCTATTGCTTGATGCTGCTTTTTTTTTTTTCAAAATGAACATTAAGCAATATTTTGTATCCTGTTAATGTTTTACTGTTAGAATTCAGAATCAAGAATATGCTAGGTAGAACATGATGTTCAGGTATAGGAAGGGCTCCTAAACGAAATACTAGAATGTTATTTTGTCTAAGTTCATAACTTTCAGTAAGACATATTGGGTATTTTTTAGGCTTATGTAAAATGAAAAGAACAAACAAAAACTGTAAAAGCAAGACTTCTCTAACACAGAATTTAGACAGTAGAATTTTTAGGGTTTCAAAGTAAATTGAGAAAGTGAATATAGTTGCAAAGATGGGGCTTTTTCATCAATGGAAGTTGATGCTTTTTAGTTAAATATATTAAACTGTGACTGATGCTATCTGAGTAAGCTTGGAAGTAGAGACCATCTTCTTCTCCATATCCCTGTGTGTAACATGAGCTTAGAGATAATTTATATATTAAGAAAGTGGAGATCATTGAATTTTAGCGTTGTAGAAGAAACATGGGTCAAAAGTGGAAGGCAGTGCTTAGGCAGGAATTTCCCAACAAATCCATGTGTTGCAAGATCACACCTGTCAGAGTTATACAATATAGTCCAGTAGGAAGAGAAATGCAAATTATTAAATGAATTTACTAAAATTAAACTACCATGCCCATGTCAATTTGTGATTTTGGAACAAAGTGTTTTCTGAACAACCTAAACTTCTTCCCTTTCTAACAAATACACTCCAAAAATAATGTGTCTGGTAAAGGAGGTTGTTAATTGTTAGGCTGTAGACAAGTCTATTAAATCCAATCACCTTGTAAATCTGAACAGATATAAATTATCCCAGCTAGAAGCCGAGTTCCTGTAGTTCTGTTGATGATCAAATTTGTTCAAGTAAAACCATATAGCAAGAAACAAGTCTTATGTAGTTTGAAATGCACTGTGAGACCCAGAGACAAAATGTCAGTGCCCACAAATGGAAGGGAGCACATTTTGCAGTTAACATAAAAACATTTGCAACACAAAGGCAAGGATGCCAGCACAAAGGGGGCTTTCAAGAAAAGCAACCATTTTGCAGAACTCCAAGCTGCTTTCATAGTTTACCGGGAAATTTCATAAACGCCAATGACAATGACAGAGCAGGAACGTAGGAGGACTTTCTGTCTTCTAAAAGACAGAAAAACCACACTCTCAAAGCGAGGTTCTGCAGGAGATGAGCTTGTGATGTGAGACATAAACGGACAAAAAAGTAGAGTTAAAAATAAACACCAAAGTTGAGTGCCCTGTAATCATCATGAGAACGGAAAAATAAGTGAGGAAAGAAAAAGCCACCTCGTTTCAGAACAAGTACTATTATTACTTATGGGAACAGGGAATAATGGAAGCTATTGCTTTTCTGAGTTCACATTATGTGCTTTTCCCTTCTGCCCTGAATAGAGCAAAACTTTCTTTCAAAAATATTTTTCTTTCAAGTTTTTAATTAAATTTTAGTTTTCTTATGCATATTGTGAGATATTGAAAAAAATATTAAAATGAGGGAGCACTAACATCTAAAATAAATGTCCGTATATTATCATTTCCTGTTAACAATGAGAAAAAGTAAAAACATGATCAGAAACTTGGAAACATTGAGACACCAGGTGATAGGACAGTCTAATAAAGACGTTAAGGAGTGTATAAAGCTTTTGAATGCAAGAGCTGTATCACTGAACAGCTGAAGACTTTAGTAATGAAGAATGGTTTTAGATGCCTATTTAGGATTTTATCACCTTTAAAAGAAGTACAAAGTTCTGTATTTTGAATTCCCCATTGACAATGTACTTGCTTCAGGAAGCTTGCCTTTATGATTGTATAACACACATTTCAGAGGCCCCTGCACTTTTATGTGCTGGAATGACGATGCAAGGCTTGCCAAAAACAAGGCAAAATGTAATGTTATCATCTGTAACAACTGTACCTGTTTGCAATTGAACATAGGCAATATGCTTGAGAAGGAGATGACTTTTGGAAACTGGAAAAAGCATTACAGCAGGAACTGAAATGCCTGAAATGATAATCCAAAAAAGAAAATGTAATTTTTACACGGCATTTTTTTCCTGCTTCCAGAGTTGAATTGCTTAGTGGAAAGTTTCTAAAATACTAAGCACTACAGAGACAAGTTTAAAGTTTTAAAAAGTATCCAGACATTAATCTGAAGCAACAATAGGTTTCGGTGCAGGAGTCAGTGAGGGGTTGAAGATGTCTTGAACTCTGGTATGGTGGATGGGGTCCAACCTGCCTGCAGGGGGGTAGTTAATTATTATGCAGAGTAGAGACACTTCAGTGAGAGACATGGCAAGAATTCCAGTCCAGCACACCCTACACACACACTACTGTTAGAGTACTCTTGTGTGAGAAGGCAGGAAGCCCTTTTACACTTCCCAGGGCTTACAAACTAATGAGAAGATGTGTCTGGAGAGGATGAAATACTCTGGACTTTGGGTGGGTATTTTACTTTCCAGCTTCAAAAGAAATCTGCTGGTCGCAGGATTTTGGGGGTTTACTTTTTTTTTTAAATCCGAATACAGACCTTTTTTATATATTTCAAGAGTTTAATAGATGAGGGAGAAGATTCCTGACAAATGCTGAACATAACATCAGAGAGCAAGATACGACAGCCAAGTCATGGTAACTATTGGAGTACCATAAATCTTGAAGAAAAAGATGCTCTATTTTTTTTTCTGGACCAATATGAGTGATACTTTTAGCACTAAAATATCCAAAAGTGAGAACTGCAAGATGGAATTATGAAGAATAAAGGACAAGTAAAACATGAAGGACCTGGAGTTACCAGTTGTTATCATGAGTTTGATGCTCTGCTATCTGAGCAGAATGTACCCCTAAATCCTGGCTTTTACTTGGCTCACTGAGCAACTCATTTTGTGACAGACTGGTAGCAGACTGGATACTGCAGTTTATTCTCCATAAGAATGTGAGTTGATGTGAGACTCCCCCCCTATTAAGCATTTGCTTGTCATCAGGCTTTTATTTAGTACCTTTGCACACAGGAGGGAGGAAATAAATAATGACAGTTTAAAAAAAAAAGCCTTCCTCTGGTAAAAATGAAAAATTAAAACTCCGGTGGATGCTAAGGGACTAATTTTTAAAATATACAATAGGCATATTCACCACTGTTCTATTACCATTTTAAGTTCATCCATGTCTTAACAATTAAATTTAATGAGTTTTTTCCCTAGTTTATTTTAAATCTGTAAAGTTTCTAAATACTTCTGCCCTGGCAGTGTGTTGGAGTGGGAAAGTACGTGCTAAAGCCACTCTCTCTGTGAACAGAGAATATTCACAATTCAAAGCATAAAGTGTCGTAATTGTTCTAGAGCAAGAGCTGCACTCAGCCTGTCATGAGTTAATGCCAAAGCCATTTTTGTAGCCACTATTTGAGAGAGAAGACATCTTAATTAAACTCTGCCTTTGTTGAGGACATCAGAAAAGCTACTGACAGAGTGTTCATGCTAACTGCAATCATGCATCCTGCCATCACCACTGACAAGGAAAAAAGCAAGAAAAGTGGGCTGCAAGTGGCTGCTGTCACACAGATTGCTGTGAAAGAGGGCCTTGAAGAGCTGTTGCTCTGTCCATTCAGAACAGCTTTGAATTTTAACAGACAACCTCTAATAACGACAATTCAGAATAATTTTTCCCAACATAGGGCATTGCTGACATGTCATGCTGAACTGTTCAACCTCAGTAGTCAAGGTGCAAAATAAGATTGATTAAAATCATTAGGAGATGTTGAACTGTCTCTTAATTTTTGATGCATGGGGAAGTTTGCTTTTTTTAGTTTCATTTCCCCTGAAATCTAGGTGTTTAAAATTAAATAGAAATTACATTGTTCACAAAATAACCTCACTGTGGCAGCCGGGACTTTAAGAGAACTAGTAGCAAAATTTCTATGATAAAATCATGAGACCCAAGAGCTCCTTGGTGAGGTTGTCTGCTCTCATCCTGTTTGTTTGTGGTTTATTTTTTTACTCTATTTTCTTGCCATTATTTTTTTTTTTACAGGTGGGAAGATAAAAGGGAGTGTGAGGGCTAAAGGGTAAGAATAAACGCTGGTCTGTCTGTCTGTCTGTGTCACTGTGGTGAGAGTTAAAAAAGGTAACACACCCAGTACACTTGTGGACAGGCAGCACCAGTCTTCTGGTGTTGTTTCTGGGCATTGCTGCTCACTACTGCTGTCTAGCAGAAGCCAAAAAAAAAAAAAAAAAGAAAAAGTGTGGTCAACAAGCATTTGAGAAACTCATTTGTAAATCACCTGAAGCTAAGACTGTTCCTGTAATATTATTAAGAGACAAAGGGTAGATAAAATGCTACATAAATACAGGGACTAGCAGATTTCTCTTCTCTGCTTGCTGCTCAGGTGTCTCAAAAAGGGCCTGAAAAAGTAATTTATCTTTCTGCAAGGGGAAGAGAGAAACTTCTTGCCTGACAGGATTGTCTGTGTCATCTTGGAGATATTTACCTTGAAGCTGTATGGAGTAGTCTTTGTGACTATTGCTTATTATGACTTGCATCAAGACTGATGTGTCATTTCACTTTCATTCAGATATCTTTTTGGATAGCTGGTAAAGCAGGGGTAACTTTAAATAATGCTTTTGATGAAAACAGAGCCATGATTATTAGAAAGTAGATTTAATTTGTCAATTTAGAAAAATGAATAGAATGAGTATAAATAACAACTTTGAAAGTGACTTCTAAGTTTGACATTTTTCTCTTGAAGCAGTAGATGTAAACAGCTGGTGACAGTGAGTTGACTGTACTTTGCCTTCGTATGAAACTTCTTTGTACCAGGAAGTGTTGATAAAAAATCATTTATTCATGATTCCTTGGGTACAGAAAGTGGTTTTCAAAGTGCTGATACTTTTCCTGTAAATAATTTTTAAAGATCTAGTTTTAATAATATTTTTATTATACTTTTATTAGTCTTTAAAGATGCCTTTTTAATAAGTGTTAAGAAAGCATGTTTAAAATTGTCAATTTGGAAGTACACATTGAAAGCATACTTTGACAGGAATAGTGCCTGTGTAAGAGGAGCTCACTTTTCATTTTTAAGTTATGGAAATACTTTTGAATTGCCTGATGAAGTTGATGGAGACAGTACATTCAAATGAATTACAGTTTAACATATTTAAAAATTAAAAGAATATTTGTTTCTGAGTATTCATATATAAAGACAAACATGGTAATGTAAAAATTAACAGAAAGCAAAATTTGCAGTTAAAATAAATTTTAAAAATTTAAGTTTGAATATGCTTATATGTTGATCTTTGATTGTTAAATTATTTCCATGCCTCAGAAGTCTTACAGTGTTACTATTTATAGTAACAGTTTTTATTATATTTACAGTTCAATCTTGTATTCTTAATTTAGATGGGCTTATTGTTTAATATGACTTTGTAATTTGGATATTCAATAAAAACTTTACATTTGCAGGATAATTTCACAGAACTGAGCCTCTATGGAAATTTCAGTACATACCACTTAGAGGCAGTTTTGTTTATCACTGTTTATTTTCACATCCCCTTAGGACACTCTTAAGTAACCCAGCATGATTAATTGTGAGAGCAATTATACACAAATTTTGTATTCTGGCCACAGGGTTGCATGAAGATACTTTCTATCTTCCTTCAAAGCTCACATGTTTATTTTATTACGTCTCTATCAAAGTATTTATGAATTTAATTCATTATTGCAGAGCTAAGCATGATACAATATAGATGGTTTTAATGCCAATGTTCTCACAAATTTATGTACTTGCTGCCTGGAACTGGGCCTAATAGTTAATGTTTAACAATATTAATACTGATATCACACAGAGGTAGTTCTGTTGATTTTTTTAAAGATGTGATGTCTTCTTTCTCTGAACCAGTTTTGCGACAGCTCAATTAGTGATTTGGTAAGGCAACATCTATGCTGTGATTCAAAAAGTTTGTGACTCAGCACTCCCTGCCCAATTCTTGGCAATTTTCATAAATGCAGCATATTTAATGGACTACCATCATTGTTCAGCTACTTGGATTTCCCATAGCTTTAGCTTACTGAGAGTTTTTTCAGCTTTTTCCTTCTATTGAAGATGGGTTATGTCTTGCCCTGGTTATGGGTGTTACTCCCTGGGGGTGGGAGAGGGCAGGTGAGTTGAATCTGCTTCTAGCTTGGTTAAAATATTTTGGGAACTTCAGATGATATGTTAAAAATTATACCAGATGAGTTTACCACTTTTGATAGGGAAGGAAACAGACCTTTTCCTCCCAGTTTCCTTAAAACTTATGTGCAGTACAGTAACTTGCTAACGTATATGAAATGAGTAGGGTTTTTCAAATGTTTTGTTAGTTTCTATAATGGGCTATACTTGTTGCTAAAGTCTTAGATTTTTTGCAGGACTTAATATGGTTTAAGCTTTTGACTGTGGGTATTTGGGGTGTTCTTTTTTCTCTGTTTTACCTGTATTAATGATAATGAAGGATGTTGGAGGCAGAGAATGGGACACAGAACTGACCTAACAACACTCTGCAGAGAGATTTTTCTCCATCTCCATCAGCACACATCCTATTGTAGTACTTACTTTTAAGACAGCATTGCTGCTTCACCAAACTTCCTCCTACAGTGAGAGAAGTAGGGATAACTCTTGGAAAAAGTTTTGAGGCTAGTGACACAATATGTTTGTCTTTCAGATCCCCAGCTCAAGGGTATAGTGACCAGGTTATATTGCAGGCAAGGCTACTACTTGCAAATGCACCCCGATGGAAGTCTCGATGGAACCAAGGATGACAGCAGTAATTCTAGTAAGTGACTGCCCCAGGGGAATGTCTTAATCGCACACGCAGATCGCATCGCTCGAATGTGTATGCACAGGCACCGTGTTAATGCCTTTGGAGGGGTTCTGAATGTGTTTTGTTCCCAGGAGGAGGGTTCTCTCCATTCAAAGCCTGATGACCACCAGCATGGCTCGTGCAGGACATTGGCCTAAATGTGTTGCCTCTGAAGGGGAAGGCGTAAGTGCTCATGGACCTTAGGAGGGAGATATTTAGGCCAATGAATGTCTTCTGGCAATTTTATAAAAGTGGTAAAATTATAATAAAAGAATTTTTTTATAAAAACTCTTTATCTAACATAAATTTCTTATCTTCCAATAAATAACAAAGAAGTAACAAGAGATGGAAACTAAATTTCCCTGAAAAATCTGAATTTACAAGCAAATAAATGTATGCCAAGCTATCAAAGTCCTTCATAAAACACATGCTAAATTACCTTGCTGAAGGTACTAAAAATTTTGGGGCTAAAAATCCTACAGTCCCTCCACCAGCCAGAATTCCAATGATGTTCAGAGATTTTCTGCCACTGCAGAGACTACAACAGTGGCAGTTTTAAAAAATATTCCAAACAAAAGAGGTCTTGAAAGGCCGTGTGGGTTGCTGCTTTGGTATGCTTTTCCTATGATACTGCCACATATTTTCGTTCAATAAGCATATATATGTTTGATAATTTAGCTGCAAATGGTAATTAAACAAACCTATTCTTAGTCTAGAAACAGTTGATTTGTATTTTGTTTATTTTAATTATCATGACATATTTAAGTACCATTTCTGTGTCATCTTGAATTTTATTTTAAGCACTTTTAATGCACAAGATTTATCTTCTTGTTATGCACACATGAATAACCCCTTAGTTTCCTTAAAAATGTTGAAATTAGGCTGCAGAAATTAAGGTATTTGAGGTTGCTACTTCACGTTGGTAATTTTAATTGATGCACAGCTGTCATTTATAACACCTTTCATCAGCAGATAGCCTGATCATCTTTTATTGTTTGTTTTGGATTATTTCTAATTGAGAAAAATTAGTTAATATATTTTTTTGTGTATCTCTCTGCTTGCTTTCCAAGTATTTTTGTTTCCCTCCCATGCCCTCCCCATCCCACCCCCACCCTTATTTCTTTTTTCCCCTCAATGTGTCCATCTCTCATTCCCACTTCTGTACTGGAGTACATACTAAGACCTTAAGACAGGATTATTATCACTTTTTATAGAAGCTTTGCCTAGATGAGGTCTAAGAACTGTCTTAGGGTATAAGTGCGTGTCTCTCTCCCTCTGCCCATCTCTCTTATTTTCAGCTTCAGCGAGAAGGTGTGTATGACTGCAACAATTTTGTAATGTTTTAGCGTTATTTCTGAGAGGTTTTTTAACTCCTAGATCTCTATGGATTTGGAATCTTTGCAAAGCTAGACCACAGTGCCTTACTTTTCTCTTTTTGATGTTGTCAGCTTCACAAATCATCCTCTTTTTTATTTTCTCTTTCTCTACTCTCTTCTGTGCATTTCTGGTTTTCCATCTCTCTGCCCATCTCCCTTGTTCTTGTTTTTCCAAAATGCAGAATGAATATTCTGTATTATAAATATTCTGAAATATTGACCTTCTCCAAACTCAACCAAATTCCATATAGCTGTATTTTGTATTTCGTATAAATATTGTTAGATAATTTGTTTTACTCCAAAATTGGTTTTTTGCTAAAAAGGTGTGGGGTTTTTTTTCCATAAAGTCATTTTTTCTGTCTTTCACTGGTGTGATTTTTTTTTTTCTTAACTAGTCCAAATTTCCAATATTTTTTATTAAAGACAGTTTAGAACAGAAGAATGCAAAATTTTTGTGTTTGCCAGGAAGGCCTACAGTCTGCATCTGAAATTTTGCTGCTGTATATGTATCAACATTATACTAAGAGCTGAAAAGATTTATCCACTTGGTGTATTCATTAATGTATGAATATGTGTTTGTGTCTTTTGTGCTGTCAGTTTTTCCCCTTTCCACTCTGTTTCCTTTCATTTCCTGTTGAACTTTTTTTCCTGTTGCTTTTGTTTATTGCAGCATATGTTGTTTTTCATTCTCCCTTTCACTTTAAAACAATAATTTTCTCATGGATAAAATTTCTAGTATTTTGCTATTTTATTTTGTGAGCTCCTTAGCATGATAATTTCTGTCTGAGGCTTACAAGTGAATAAGTTTTGGCAGCTGCCCAAGGGAGAAAATCCTGCTTCTGACTGTGGTGCTTGCAGGCTGCCTATTTACTGTGCCCAGTGGGTGAAGGGATGGACATCTATTAGCTGTCTGTTGGACAGATAGAATATTTACCTGGATAGTGAGGATGACTTCCATTCAAAGTGTGTTTCATAAAAAAAGGAAATACAGACTGCCAAAGGGTGTGCATCTCTGCCAGCCTTCCATCTGTCTTCTGCACTGTTCACTGTCGAGAGCCCACTGAGTAGCTGGGTGTCAGAGAGGCCAGAGGGAGCGAGGAGCGAGGGAGAGGAAAAAGAAGTAAATTCTTTTTTGTCTTCAGCAAGGAAACTGTTTGAAGCTTAGTCATGCTGCTACTTTTTGTGCTTTTGCTGTGTATTCTGTGTCAAGCAGTTAGAGGAGTACTTGAAGTAAAAATTCCCTCAAGTGCCTATATCATTTTGTACTCATTTTATATGTATGTCAGTAAACATAAGTTACACACTTTTGGAGTGACAGTGTTATGGAGAGGTAGCTCAAACTAAGATTAGGATGTCTTTAATGCTTCTCAGTAGTTTCTTTAATGGGACTCTTTGCTTCTATATGAAGTCAAAATGAGTTGTACCAGTGGTTTTAATCAGCTGCTCATTGTCCCAGTTTGAGTAAAGGCTAGAGACTGCAGAGAGAGATGGCAAGATTTTTAGTGTATCACTGTGGGCAAATGCTTGCATGAAAAAGGAAGAAAGACATGATGTGTGATTGCATCCCTGAATGTACTTTTGTCCGCTCCTGTTGATGGCCATGATATTAGAACCCAACCTAAATACTGACAGGTTTCACTTCATTGTTGTAATTTCTTTTTATAACTTTTCCAAGTTAATGATGTTTCATGAAACAATGGTAATTAATGCACCTATTGGTTCATGTTGCTGAGTTTCCTTAATCACCTTACCAAATCAAGGCTGTTAGCCAAACAATCTTGTGTGTGCAGTCTGTATTTTTTTTCCCCCCACTCTCAGTGACATCTTGTTTTAGCTGGTTTTTTTCTTTTTAATTTCTCTAATGCCTTGCAGTTTCTGGTTTGCTTTTGTGTCTTGCTTGTAGCAAAGGGCAGGAGTGACTGTGGTTAAAGCTGTAGCTTGGGTTACTGTGGGCCTACTCAGTGTAGCTGTCACTCTCTCACTCTAATTTTCCTGAATTTTACAGGTGGAAATGCAACTTGGTTCACTGGTGTCATCGTTATTAATTAGAAAAAACAAGCTACTATACAGAAATCATAAAGAAATAGAAATTATTTCCATATGTGCTTGTAGTAAGAAGCATTACATTCTCCTCCTGTCCTCCCCACCTAAACCAGCTCATTTTTAGGCTTTGGCCTATCATCAAAGTTTTGTCTCATGAATGAAGGGTAGGTTTAGTAGGAAGACTAATTAAGCTGAGAAGCAGACAGTTCCAACTCTTTAATTTCTGAAACTGAAACCCTGAATCTTTCAGCTTCATTGCTTGCTTTAATTCACCTTGAGTGTATCTAAGCCCAACAACCACTGACAAAATCCAACGTAAATGATGATACTTCCCTTTATAGGTGATAGACCTGATTGTAACACTCAAATGTTGCAATCTGTGCCCCTTATGAAATTACAGTCATGTTTATAACATATTTATAATATTCTCTAATTAAAAGAGAATTACTCATTTGTAATCTTATTTCATAGACTGACAAAGTGAACATTATCAAAGAAACTTTGATTTGGCTGTGCTGTGCACGTCTTTTATTATGCTGCAACATGCTTTACCTCCTTTGTGGTGCTTGGTACCTGGTAGAATTGCTCTTCAAGAAATCCTGCAACCATTTAACATTCCTTTATTTTCATCTTTTAATGCATGCTTCTAGTGTTCTATTTATATCTTCCAAATTGAATGTGGAAGTTTTAACTTTTTAATGTCTTTATAAAATATGCTATCATATTTTGGTTTGAAGACACTCATAAAATAACCTTTACAGCACCCTTGTAAGGTAAAGGAGATAATTAGACAGAAATAAAGCACATAAAGATTAGGAAAAAAACACCTGCAGTGCTGTTAAATTTGGATTAATGAATGTTAATTTTGGATTACTGCACTGAAATATCTGCAGCCTGATACTTGCACTGGTTTTTACTGAAGTTTGTCTTCAAAGAATTATACAGGCATTTACTCATCTATTTACACCACCTCTGGGAGTTAGGTAAGCCTGTTTCTCCCACTGGCATAATCTTAGTCTGACAGGGTCAATGTTCAGTCATGCTTAAAAAACAGTTTTAATTATGTCTTCTGTAACATCAGGCAGGTGGAATGGGTTTGCTCCGTAAGAAATTGATGGACAAACCTCTAAACGCCAACCTCCTTGCAGTCATTGCCAATCTAAAAGATGTTTTGATGGAGTTGTCATTTTTGCCTGTGGGCCTGCAGATGAAAATAAATTAAAGAAATAGTTACCTTGATCTGATTGGACATTTGGTGCTGTGGAAAGTTTTATTACCTGTCACGAGGGCAGTGTGTATGCAGAAGAGACTGCAAGTTCGCAAGTCTTAAGCAATCAGTCTATAGCAAGATTCTTGAGAAAAAGAGTGATCTGTAATAGCAATTTTCTTGTAGCTACAAGCCAGTTGTACCTAAATAGACTTTCACAGGTATAAGGAAATATCTGATTTCAGGCATTTCAGATTTCAAGTTAATGGACTGTGTTGGTATAATGTAAAAGAAGGAAAAAGTTATGTGGTGGTTTTGTGTTTTGCTCAAGAAAGGAGTGATTGCTTATAAAAAAAAAGTGGACTCAAACTTTTGCTAAAAATTTTTGAGGATTAGAATCCAACTCAGATTTGAAATTCCTGCAAGTCTCCTCCATGAAACCTAAACTAATAACCCTTTTTTCATGCCAGTTGTTCCTGCTAACTGTCCCCACCCTCATTTTCTGATATTTTTGTGGTGGGAATAGGCTTGCAGGCTTAGGAAAAGGAGAAGAATCCAAATGTTTTATGGCTGTGGTTTAGATAGAATACAGAGCAAAGCTAAGGGAGTGTGCACAGACTCAGCAATGAAGAGAAGAAAGGGTTTTACTTGCACCATTTTTGCCGATCGGTTCCCTTGTTTTCCCTGGTGTTCCCACATCTTACTTACATTTGGAATTGCCAGGCTTTCTACTTAAGTGTGCAGCATGGGAACACTGAGCACCACGCACAGCATATTTCCTGGGCTGTTGGAGGGTGCCCCCTCTCTCAATGCACCTGTGGACTCATTGAACTGGCTTTAGGCACATAAAGATGTTCAGGGACCTCACTCCCCACTCCCCAGATTTTGGTTTCGGATCACTTTCTTAAAGATAGAAGGAAGCAGGGGACATGGCTCTTTTTAACAACCCCTTCAGGTAAGAACATAGGTTTGGCTGTGCAGAACTGAAATGCCAGCAGACTCTGGAAGGCTTTCTGCTTTTCTCAGAGCAGGTTTTTACTAGTGTGAGGGATAGCACAGGTGAATCCTAGGAATATTTGAAATATGTGTAATTGAACACAAAAGTCTTGCTCAGTGAAAAGTACTGCCCAGTCAGGTTCTAGAGAAAATTGAATTTCTTTTGGCCAGCTTCAAAGTGAATTAAAACCACATACTGTGCTTTACTAGTGAATGTTTTACTGACCCCAGTATGAAACACATTGCTGAACATTTGTCAATCAATAGCTGAATGTAGACTAGCCTCCCTAGCTTCACTCAAGTCTGAAAGATTTTGTGAAACTTATTGAATATTCTGTATCTGCAGAATTGCAGCATTTCAGATCACACTCCAAAATTTTAAGGGTATAGACTAATTACAGGAGCTCTGAAAATCTCCAATTAAAATTTGTCGGCAGTAAAAGATACATTACATGCCCTCCGCAGTGCTTTCTAAATTCACCAGCACCTGTAAGCCACTTCAGTAACTTTACAGGCTGCATTAAACACTGCTCTGTTACAGGCCTGTCATTCTTGTTCAGTGGTGGTTGGATTTTTTTTTTTCTAGTTTTGGTGCTTTATTTTTATTGGTAATACAGCAAATAATATCTACGATCCAGAAGTTTTGACTGAACCACTATGACTTGGAGTTATTTTTCATTAGCTGACTTGTCTTTTGTGTTCACCTCTTTTCTTTACACAAGTATTGTTTGTTTTTCCTTCCTGGTGTCCCCTCAATTGTTTCTTCCCTCCCTTTAGTATGGTGTTCATATGCAGGTTTCCTCCTGAAATTTCTTTTCTTATAGGAAAAAACCCAAACTCAATTGCCATCTGAAACTTAGTTTTGCTGTAACAGACTCCCCCTCCACAACCCACAATAGTGATTTTGCTGGTTTTGACATTGTTTCATTGAAATGTTTCATTTCATTGTTTCACTGACTTTATAATTAATTTTTAACTGCCAAATTATATTGAACTAAAAGCCCTCAAGCCATGCAGTGTTTAGCTTATATACTCTTAGGATATCTTTTCTGTGAGTGCCATATTTCACTGTTTTACATTTATTAGAGAGGAACCTTATCTGTACCAAATATTTTCTAGTAAACAGCACTGTAATATCCTAGCATAATGGAGAACTTTGGAAATGACAGAAATTAAAATGCTATTTATTTGTGCTGAATCTTATTATCTCTTTTATTTTCTTTGTAAACCTTCCAAATTGTTTTCAGTTCTTCTAGAGCTCTTGAATATATTTTGCTTTCTACTGCTCTAGGAAGTACTCTGCTGCAGTTCCTAGTTTTATGTTGGCTTTGTGTGTTCCTAAAATGATCTAATGTTACACATTCTTTTTCTGCATGACAATGCCAAAGGAAAGGTGTCTTTTTTTTTTTTTGTACACTCCTATCTTTCTAGTAGTCAACCTATATTTTTTTCTCAGTTGTAAAGACTTGATCATCTTCATCATAAATAAACTGGATTTTTGTCCTTTGACCAAACAGGAATTTCCACACACTGAGAAATGTGTTTATCCACTGCAATTACATGACCCTTCTTCTCTTGATTTGGGCTTTAGCTCTGGCATTCTGATTACAGATAGCCTCATACAGGACACTTTCTGGTCTCGCCTATGGATGTCCTTCTTAAATTTTGAAGAACTCACTCTAGGTGTTACTGTGCTCCAGAGACCTGACTTGGTAGAATCATAGTCCCTGCTGCATATGTTGAACACACAGGTTGTGCTTTTGGTTTTCATCCAAGGACTTGGGAGCCTTTGGCTCATCCACAGTGGAAAAATATTTAGCATGAACTCTGTCTCACCCAGATCTTTTCTTCCAAGACTAATGTATGCTTTGCATCTGATTTTGTAGCATGAGTCAGTAAACGTAGTAAAGGTGTGTGCTGGCATAAGTTTAGAAGAATTGGTTCATGCCACCTACTTATACAACTTGTGTTTTTCTGTGGTGAGGCTGGTAAACTCCCACTCTTCACACTGGTCTTTTTTCAGACAGTAATCAAAGTTGTGGCTGTTTTGACTATTACAGTGGTATATAGTATTTCTAGGGTATTTGTTATTAGGTGGGTTTCTAATTATTCTCTTATTATTACCCCAAGTTCTGTATTCAGTTCAATAACATTTATGCAAATTTAGAGTCAAGCACATATTTCAGTGCTTTTATGAACTATGATAAGCCTCTGTCATTACCTGGCACTACTGTCTTACTGCTTCTATCAAATATATCATTCACAAAAGCAAAGAAAAAAAATTGAAATCTCAGACCCCTTGGCATCAGTCTTTAATGAGGGCACCTCTTAACCAAAAACCTCAAAAATGCCCAAGAAAATAAAGAGCTACTTGCCAGAATCAGAGAAGCAAGATTTTCTGAGTTAGTCTAATTTTAAAAGCATAAAAAAATTATACAGGAACTCTTTTTTCTTTCTTTTTGCTAATGATGTTTATTAGAATATTGTATTAACATAGCATATTTATATCTGGTCATGTTCTTTCTTCACAGCTTTATTCAACCTTATACCAGTGGGACTTCGAGTTGTTGCTATCCAGGGTGTAAAGACTGGGTTGTATATAGCCCTAAATGGAGAAGGTTTCCTCTACACATCAGTAAGTACCTTGCTGGACTCTGTTTAAGAGGCACAGCTGAAGTTGAAATCTACACAGGAATCAGACGTGTGTCCACTTTGAAGAAGTTCTGTAATGTCTGCATTTGTTACACACACCAGGGTTGTGTGCAGCATTATCCATAAATGGGATACAGTAGAAATTACTGGGTACTATGTATGAAAGTCTGCATGTTAACAATCCTAAAAAAACATACCATAGAGCTCTTTTCCTGGTAAGCTGTACTGGTAGAGTGTCCTATGCCGCAAAGATTATAATTTTCAATTCAATTCTTCAAAATTTTTAAATTAAGACCTGCATTTTTAAATAAAGACCTATTTTCTTAGTGACTTCTTGATCAGAGTCCAAAAACTGCTCCAACCATTACTTTTATCCATAAGATTTATGAGTGCAGCTTCCATCTAAAAGGTCATTAAAAGCCTTATGGTTTATCAACATAATCTTGTAACTGTATGCTTAGCATTATTGATTTTTTTTTATAGCAGATATAAGGAAAATAAAGAGCTCTGTGAGGGACTATTATCTTCATAGAATGATCAAAGTTTAAAAAAAATCTTTTTAGTCACAAAGAAGACTGCTGGATAAAGTGACTGGAAAGACCTCAGATTGTTTATGATATTTCAATGATTTAATGCTAATCACTCAGTGTGTTGTTGTGAATATAAAATTCCTCAGTTTTGTATAAATTTAGTGTCCTAACTTCCTTTAAAAGGCAAACAGACTTTAATGTGAACAGGCAGTTCTGTCAGGTATTATCAAGGTGGCTTAAAGGATTTTTCATTACTATATTTTTATTGACATCTGTGTTAAATTTATTTGCATAGTGCTTTTTCCATTTTTTATGTCACATAGTTCTTAATTCCCAACTGAATTACAACACACTTCTTTGTTTTCAATGTCCGTTGAAAGGAAATTAGAAAGATTAAGTTTCTGATGCCCTGAGGGAAAGTATTCTGTTTGTTTCAAACATACAATTGTCTTGGAAAAGCTAATTAGGAAGAAAAAATGGAACTAATCTTGAATGTCAATGTCAAGATAAAGAGAAAATTCCTTCTCATAAAATGCCTGCTGGAAACTGCTGAAACTCCAGCAGTATGATCTACATTTTTTTTGCATCTATTCAAAATAAAAATTCTATCACAGGAAAACATGCAATGTTTGCTATCAGAAGGAAGAAAACTGGAAGAGAAAACCTAGAGCTATTAGAGAAAATGAATTACTGGCTTTCCAGTTCCATCGCATTGTGTGAGGAGTTCATTTCTGGATCATGGCATGAGCAGCATTTTTTTAATGTGTTGGCACACTGAAGAATACATTCTTGCCCAGCACTGTTCCTGAAGTGAGTTCTCAGTCCTCCAGAAGGAAATACAAATTTCAGAAAATGTGCAGTTTCCTGGTGGGCAATTCTGCAGGGGGACCACACATAAACAAATTGTGGTAGACACTGGTTTTATGTATTATTCTGGAAATGGTTCAAGTTAAATGAAGTTAAGTGAGGCAAGGAAATGAGTGTTTTTGTCATATACTGCTTGCTCTTACTTGTGCAGAGGATAAAAGATGAGTGGCCCATTAAATGACAAATTTGACACATTAGAAAACAATTGGGAAGACTTATTTTTGTTATGTCTACAAAATGATTTTCAACTTAAACTTTTGCCAAATAGAAAAATAATAATATTTGATGAAAAATTTAAAGGTAGTGGTTTAAAAACATCAGTGCTGTAATACAGGTTTGATTGTTTCATATTAAGGCATTGACAACACTGATAATACATTTTTGTCTCAGCAATTGCCTGCTTTCACCTTCCTTAAAGACTAATGCATTTAAATATAAAATGACAAGGCCTCAGAGAGAAGTCTGTCTTTTTCTGAGGATCAAGATGAAGAAATAGTGTATGCAGAATTATATATCATCATTTGTATAAAAATATTTTTAACCAATCACTTTCTGTTACTGTCTTGGTGGATTTTTTGACTCTTTTCTACATCTGTGTATCTGTTGCACCTAAATGCAGAAGTCCTGTCTTACATGTCACATGTTTTTCCCTTGGCTACTTAGGAGAGGATGGGAGAAAAAAGTTTTCTAAGTTTCATATGCCAACTGCCATCATTGAAAAAGACTGCATAATGGGAATGATAGTTAAAATGTGCACGTATTCATATTTACTACCAATTTCTTATAAGGATTTAAAAATTGGAAGCATGCCCTGTAGACTAAGTAGCATTTTTGGTTTAAGTTGAAACTGAAGTTCTATATAGTCCTCCGCAGAACAGCTTGGTGTCCCTTCTTCCTGTCACGTTCATATTCACAGTGTATTAAACCCATATCTTGTGAGAATAGCCTACATGTTGATGCCTCTCTTCAGAGATTGAGGGCCCCAACTCAATTATTTTTTTAATAAGGTTCACATCATGTTGACTAATTAAGCAACGGCACCGACAGGAAAGGTATTATATGTGAAGCTGCTGTGTGTTCTTTAAGAAGAAAAAGAAGGTACAGTGACAGACCAGTTTTACATACAGATTATCAAATGTGCATTTACATTGTTTCTTGCCTTTTTTAAAATCCTATTTTAATGGTTGGTTGCATCAGTTTTAGAGTCTCTTTTTCTTCCCCCCCCCCCCTTTATTCTGCCATATTTAAGATTTTTTTTCAAATATTTCTCAGAACTAGAAAAATGTGCAGAAACTTCGTAGAAGAGTGTTATGTCAGTATTTCTTGGAACAGAAACAGGAGGACAGAAAATTGTGTAGGAAGATTAGTCTCAAGAGCTTTTCATACCTATTTTGCCTGCTGCAGCAGCTGAGATTTGTATTCTGTCCTTTGGGAATTGATTGAGCCAGGGTCTCTAACATACACTATCAAAGTCTTGTCAAATAAAGGAGAAGCAAAATCTTTAGAGTTTGATAGGGTTTTGCAAAATTCCTGAGAGAAAATTTTCCAAATTTTTTTCCAAAATCATAACCTGATTTTTTCTATGCATTTAAACTAAATCTTGTAATGCCATAATTATTATTTTCTATCATATGAAATATGAGAACAAGAGCCTTTTCATATTGTGTTTTTCCTTGTTTTTTTAAGGGTTAGCTCACTGAAAGACTCACCTGTTTTGAAGCTTTGGATTGCTGCATCCCACTTTATTTCTGTGTGTGTGTATATATTTACATATACTCATATCTGTATATCGATATATATCTAGTCATAAATAGGATATATTTATCTACTGACAGCTTCCCAGTTCTGCATGTATGTTAGTGAGCAATGAGAATTGTAAAAATTAGTTGAAATTTTTGGTTTAATGAACTGTGAATAATTCAATATTTATGACTGACTTAATAACTGTGAACGCTAGTTGGAGAATCTGGATTTTTCCACAAAGAGCCATCTCAGCGAGATTTTTGGCATAATAGTTATGGACTTCATATATTAAAGTCAAAAATTATGCCTTATTCCTTTCTTCCTTTGGAAAGGCTGAGCAAGATGAGGTTTCATTTCCAGGTTTTGTCTTGTCAAAATCAAAAGGAATGAAACAGGCTCCATGCGCTGAGAAAGGAGCGCAGCTGCAGGGGTTCTCCATGGGGAACAGGTATTGCCTGCAGCAGGAAGATGGCAGTGCAGTACTTGGCAGAAGCTTTTGCTGGGTTTGATGTTAACTTTGATCAACTCCCTTTGCAAGTGGTTCATTAGTTCAACTTCCAGGGGGCTGCAGGTTTTGTTTTGCTTCTAGGATTTCCTGCTATTTTAGAAGGATGAATTTGGAGGTAAAACTTATGTTAGTCCATTTTATGATTCCTATTTTCCTGTGATGAGGATACGAGATTCTTCTGGGTTTATATTAATGGATTTTTCTCCAGAATTATTTGATATATCTGGGAGTGTTTGGAAGGGCTACTGGTTCCCTTTTTCATCATAGGAGCAGTCTGGCATGGTACTACCTGTATTTGGTGGCTATCAGAGTAACAGAAAAGGGAAAATCCAAAATCTAGACAAAGAAAAATCCTGTCTAGAACACCTTAACCTGCTTGTGTTTTCTTCTTTGTGTTTCCTCTTTCACCATTTCTTCTGCCAATTTTCTGAGACCAGGGATGTGGACTAAACCAGAGAGGAAAGAATACACCTGTGATATTGTCAGCAGCAGGTATCAAAGTCATAGGAATTCACTGCATGGTTTCTTAGCAAGACTGATGCTTTAAAAGACAACTGAGCCTGCAGGGCCAGGTCTGACCTCTTCCACCATTGTGCCCTGTGGCTCCAGAGGTCCTCTTCTGGGTATAGGTTGTGGGAACCTCACTGGAAGGAGGTAGAAAGTACTGGAGAGACATGGTTGCATTTCTGGGAGATTTTACCAACTTGTTGTGAAGTATTTCAGGATTAGGAATGTTACACTACTCGCTTAAGAGAATAATCTTCTTGTGAGGTGGGGGTTTGTTTTTCTGATCTGCCATGGTATTGAGGGCGTTGGAAGGGTGTTGGTTGGGGTAGCGTTTCTGTTGCAGTAAGATATCAGCCTGTGCCACAGCATTCATAAAAGAGAGAGAACATCAATATCTGTTGCTGAGACGTGTATTTGTTCTATCGCTCCGGCAACTCTCACCTGAAAAAAAAGCCTTTGAGGATTTCTCCTGGCATTTCAGCAGCTTCCCACTGCCGTTATTTCTGCCACTTCTTTGAGCCCACATAATTGACCTCTCTGAGGAGAAAAAAATTCAGCCTCAAGGAAGAACATGGGAGCACCTTCAGTGAAGCCTGGAAAAGAGTGAGAACTGAAGTAGTCGGTATTTCTAATATTTAAATCAAAGTCAAATGAAAAATAAATTTTGTGTAGCTTTTCATAGAGCCTCACTTTATGCTTTAGAATAGCAAAGCTTAGCATATGCAGTACTTTGAGGGTTCAAAGGTGCATAAAACTTTATAATAAACAGAGCAGAAGGGAGTTTAAACTAGACAAAACCAAAGAGGAAATGCAATGTTTTAAAATATTAAATTTTTTGTAAGAATGATCAAAAAGGGGTTAATGTTGACATAAAGACAACATTGTTATAACAGTAGTTGACCTACGTTTTGGCAAAGATCATTCTCCACCTTGCAAAGTATTGTAGAAATAGTCAGGTATCTATCTGTTTAGAGAAAAGTAACAAATAGAGCTTGCTCTGTGATTTAAAAGATGTGGACTTTTATTTCTAGTGGTCAGAAGTATACTAAATATCAGAAAAGGGTAAGTCTTGCTGCTCTTGAGGTATCTGCGGTTTTGTAAATGTAAGTACATCAGAGTGGAGTGTCTCTTAATGTTGTGATCAATAGAAAACATTATTTTCTTTCTTATGTCAGACTTATGCTTTAGGGTCTCAACCTGCTCCCACACATTTATCTTCCAGCAAAGACTTTACTAAGACAGGGATAGGACCTTATTTCACTTGTCATTATCTGTATCTTGAAAGTATTCTGGCTCACTTTGGAGAGAGGAAAATGGGTATATTTAATTATTTGAAAATCATGGCTCCTGGTAAAGACTTTTGAAAACGAATTATGTGATATTTTTAAGACTGTAAATGCACAGACCTTATGCAAACCCCTTATTTTAAGGGTTTACTGCTAAAGTGCTTCCTTACATATGTATACCATTTTTGCATTTCCTGTTATCTTTTATTCAATTTGGGATTGGTGAGAAAGTGACCTATATTTGCTTCATATTGAAAAAATTTTTTTTGAGAGGGGATTATATAGCATGTTTCAGGGCTGTGCTACTCTGTAAATTGGGCTGCATCTCTCAAAAGGTAAACAAGTTCAGCATGTTCCAGCAGTTGAAATACACTGACAGGGAAGAGGAAAACATCTGCATGGTTTATGCTTATTTATATCTGTGTTTGGAGGTAGGTAATTTTTTTCTCAGGTTGCCTGCCAAAAATAAACACAGAAAATTGCTCATGAAATTATTTATTCTATGGCAGCACTTAAGGAACAACTGATAACATAGCCCTGCTATATTGTACAAAAGTGTGTTAGATGTCCCTGCCACAGTGCGTAGTAGAAAAGGGGTACAAAATACACTCTAAGTCCATGACTTTTTTCAGTGGGTCAGGTTTTCAGCACATTTGTGATTGAATGTGCTGAAGCCAATGCTTTCACACACAAGATAAGGTAAAAAAAGGAGGCATGCAGAGACACATGAGAGTTTGATAAGGCAGGAGAGAAGTGAGAAGGGAAGAGATGAATGGAATGAGGCTGACACGAGGAGACTGTGATAAGAAGGGATATAAGAAAGTGGATAAGTAGCACAGTGGAGCAGAACAGTATTGTAGAAAACTCTATAATGATATCTTCATTGTAGAAATGTTTAGGATGATACCACTATTGTTCGAGCTCGTGCTTGCATTTATTACTACCTTTCTGAGTTTTTCACGCACAGAAATGGCTACTATTTGAACTACAGCTCATAAACCATATTGCTTAATGAAATATTCTACTTTGAATATATAAAAAGATAATTAGTAATATAAAGACACAGTATTTTAGTGTGGCTTCTTACTCTATGGCAGTTGTTTCCTCCTGGAATTTAAATGCTGTGCTGGGGGTAATAACAGAATTTGACTCAAAACTTGCAGCACTGTTTCTTGCCAGTTGAACCAAATATGTATATCCTGTTTGGTTCATTAATGTCTATAGTATCCAGGATTTCGTTGAATTTTTGTCTGTAAGAAACAGTTTCATATTTGCTTAAATTATTCATTTTCCTTTCTCATGTATATTTCTCATATCCACATGCAAAAATCTCTTGCTATATGTGTTCTCGCTCCCTGAAATGTACGTAAATGCCTCAAGATTAAAAGTTGCTCTTCCAAATTTGGCAAAGCTTGAACGATCACTGAGTCAGCAGCTGCAGTTGGATATTTTTCAATAATTGTGTGACAAGGAATAGTAACTGTAGGTAGGTATGCTAAAATGAAGTAATCTAATCTCATGCTTCAGGAAGTAGGATGACTGCCACAGGGACCAAGAGGAATGCTTTCCCCCACGTGCAGCATCGTTTAGTGCTGTTGCACTGGAGGAGGTTTGTCTCTGAGCTGTTGTGCAATGGTCACAGCTAAAGCCTGAGCACAGGCTTGATGGACCAGCAGCTTAATCAAGTCTGTCAAATTTCTGCCTCCGGCAATTCTGTCTCTCATGGCAACATCCCTGTATTTTTGGCCAATGGTTGTTTTGTTGCATAAATACAACTACATTATTCTGGATGTTTCCTTGTTCTCTGCTTTGTTGCTGTTCGACATTTGGGGTTGTCTGTAATCCTAAATGTTGAATGTATCTCAGTGCCTATTGTATACCACTCTTGGCTTCTGTTCTCTTACTTCCCTTCTAATTGTCACTTCCCAAGCAAAAAGGATCATGTTTGAAATTTCTAATTTTCCATTCATTACTGTTTAATCTTACTCATTCATTGCATCCAAGTACAAAGAGACTACTAAAGACTTAGAATCTCTCAAATTTTAGACAATTATCAAAAACATGTTTCCAAAACAAACTCCTACTACTTCTTTCCATTAACGGTTAATGAATATTGGAAATATTAAAGACAATTTTTGGAGGATTTTATGGTATGTTTAAATCCATTTTATAATATGTGTCATTCTTACTGTGTAGAGAAGACTTCCCATTGCATCATCAAGATCTATGGGCAAGAAAAAACCCAAACTTTCTGTGGAGTAGAACAGTTAGACACATGTGGTGCTGTCTATCACTTCAGTAACTGCATAGTTAATGCATCTTCTTGTTATTCAGGACTATTTCCAAAAGGTATGTGTCTAGATACAAAGATAGATGAACAGAAATGAACTGAGAGCTTTTAGATATATGGTCTATTTTCAAAAAAATATTTCTGTTTGTCTGAAGAATGGCTTCAGTCAGGCAAAAATTTGCTTTCATTATGTGAGAAAAGATCCACATTACCTTGCAGAAATGAAATAGTCAAATGCATATTTTGTGATTTTTTTAAAAAAATTCTCTAAAATTTTAAATATCTATATCAGAATATTCAGTTTATATCTGATAATATTAAAACAAAAAATGAGAATGGCATTTACCTAGGTAATTAAAGAAAATTATGCAAGGATCCTAAAATTTCAGGGAACTTTCTAAGGTGCCCCTCATATCCTATAGTAAGATGGTGTGGGCTCAAGTATGCGCATTTAAAATTATCATCATATCTTTACAACACAATTCTGTATCATGTGTGGTCCTTATGATGAGACTTCAAAAGAAGGATGGTATATTTAAAATTTTATTGTAGTGTGCAACTCCACGCAACAGGGCTTTGTATAAAAGATACAGTTGTGTAAATCTCAGTTGCTGACAAAAGCCATAGATGCGTTTGGTATTAGTGTTAGGTATGTAAATGACTGATTTATACACAATATCCATTACGCTTTTGTAACAGGTGTCCCATTATTCTTGATTTTTGAGGAGTCTTATTTTACCTTGCTATCATACACACTAATTTTCTTGTAGCATATTCATTTTTTCATTTGAAGAGGCAAGTGTGTAGCTAAGCTTAGTGACTGATGGTCAGTGATAAATTTATATCCCCTGTAATCTTCCCAAATGCCTGTGGAAAAATTTGGGATATTTCTGTTTCTAAGGCAGCTTTAGCCATGGGCTGGATCCTGTATGGAAACTTGACCATCTGGGTAGGCCCATAGAAATGCTGATTCTGCATGTCCTGACTAATGACCCCTTACCTTGGCCTCCCACATGTTGGCAGAGTTTGTTAATCTGGGACCTGCCCAAGGGTGTTCATAGTCTCCTCTCTTATGTCTGCGTGCCACAGGGGACCAGGGCTGCTTCCACCACCTTTCCCCATGGGATTTTCTGTGACCGGGGATGGGATCTGGTGTGCAGCTTTGCAGACCTATGACAGTCTGTGGGCAAATATGTCCACAGAAAAGTCTGGGATTAGCCCGGAAGCCTTCTCATTCCCAGGGAATTAAGCCTCTGAAAGGAGAACTGGAGACCATGTTTTGTTTCCCTTTAGCTAAATTTGTAGCTAACTATTTGTCAATTAGAGTTCATTGAAAACATAAATGTGTTAACACTAATTTTTATGTGTCTATACAAAACTGGCTAGAAAAACAAGCGTCCAGCAGTTACGTAGTTAGCTAACATCACGTCTTGATTTCCCTCTTGGTTTTTCAAATTCCTCAATCCTCCACTTTCCCTGCTGGCAACTTTCCCTAACGGTGTTCCTTGGTGTATTCCTGTGGATAGTGCATGATCGTATATGCTCATTATGCTCACTGGACAAGTATCATCGATCTTCATGCCCATACAGGGCCAGGAGTTGAATTTCAGTGATCCTTGTGGGTCGCTTTCAACTCAGGGTATTCTGTGATTCTTACAACCTTCTTTTGACATTTTTGTTTGTGGAGTGTGACTCTTTCCTGCCTTCTCCTCTTTCCCTCAGCTGGGATACCATTCAGTCAGAGGCAGTTTTAGGTGGAAACAGACATCCCAAAGGAATGTATGAGGTTCATTTGTCTTGTTACTTGACCAGGCACTAGCTGTGGCACGGCATCAGAATAACACCCAGCAGTGGTGGGGCCTTTTAGGCACATATCTTAGTGTAATTAAAAATTCCAATTTTAAATTTCTAAAATACTGCCTGAATATTGAAGGGCTCTGAAATTTTTAGGAGTACCAAGTGTTGACTTAGTTCTGCTGCTAATTACAGTCGCTGATTTCATAGGTATCAGGGTTAGCATAACAGAGCATTTTCAAAAATCCCTCTTGGAAGGGTTAAACTGGTGAGTTTGTTGTGCAGTGTTTATTCAGCATATTCTATTCACTGCCAGATTAGAAGCTCTCTTGACTGATTCCTGTTGATTTGACAAGCATTCTTGTTTTTTAGCAGACTACAAATACAGCCTTGGGGACATATTGTCTCTCCCCAAGGGTGTCTCACAAGGAGTCATAAATCTGTAGAAAATCAGCAGTCAAACCTGAATTTTACTGCAGCAAAAGCATTGGAGTAGGGTGAGTAGACAAGTCACCCCATAGTGTCTGAATTCAGATGTGACTCTTCTCTACGTTCTGTTCTCCTGATATATTTGTCATTAAACATTTTGCAATAAAAAGTGACATGATGCCACTACCTGGAAAACCATGAACACCTGGACTTAATATACAGGATTTGCAGGAAAACCTTGTACTTTGAGTAACTGGAAAAAAACCTGAAGACCTAATTCCTTTTGTGAACCCATGGCTTTCTTTTTCCAATAGCATGTCGCATTATGGAAGGCTTTGTCTTATCAACAGACTGGTAAGATTTTTCAGCATTACCAGAAATTTACCTGATATTACTAAATCTTTAGTGTGATTGTGTCTGCAAAGCTGAAAACACAGTGTTTCAACATGAAAATGAAAAACCAGTACTTTGTGACTCCACAGATGTACAGCGCTAAAGACCCAAAGTTTTCCACAAAAGAGATGTGATTGCCTAATTCACCATGGAATTGTTTACTTATTGCAGAATTGCCTAACAGCTGGTGAATTTTAAAAAGATAGAGAAAGGGTTTTATACCACAGGCACAAAACAAAATATAGCCAACATTTCAAAAGCATAATATGTTCTCTTTTTCATGTCCCTCTTGGCCAGCATGTGAGTTCCGTGTTGTGACTGATGTCCCCTAAGCAGATATACCCTGTCACATTGCTGTTCAGGTGACAGGCCAAAACTTAGCACAGCCCAGATTATCAGGAAAGATAATAATATTATGAAAAAACCTACTCTTAAAAGCAGCTTAGATGATGTTAGGAATAGGTAGAAGTATAAGATTTTTTTAATCTATTTGCCAAGTATTGCTACCATTTCTACCCCCCGGTGTTTTGTATTGCTGGATGAGTATGGCTTTATTAAAAAAAAAAAAAAAGATAAGGGTTTAATTTTTGTGAAATTTTAATTAAAAAGTAGACCTTCCTGGGATTAACTACATTCCAAAATTCTTGTTGGTATTTTTTTCTTTACCCTACGATGGGTTTGGATGTTCTCTGCCAAGGGAAGAACAAAATACATGTTACTGTGATAATGTGAGAATAGTCTGGTCAGACAAAACAGAAGACTATAATTAATATAGAATAATCTGGAAGCACAATCTCTGTAGGGTTACTTTTGTTTTTATGATGGCATAGAATGACTTTTAGATTTGGTAGCAATTTTTCCATTTGTTCCAGTGGGATCTGAAGCTGTTTGTCTATATTTCAGTAGGTACTGGAAGGATTTGGGTAAGTGTAAGCATCATTCTCATTCAGCTTCTTGAAGAGAATGTATCAGGGAGAATTCCTTTATTTAATTCAATGCCCAAATGCTGTTATTAAAAATGCATTTTTAATATCGACCTGCTTTCAACCTTGTGATTTCCTCTTCCCCTCCCCCCACCCTTTTCTTTTCTGGAGAACTTCTTTTAAGGCTTAGGGTAACAGGAAGATGGAACATTTAATATTCTTTTTCAACATTTAGTTGTTCATGAGGAGGACTGAGTTGACTATTTTCTTCTTGACATTTGAAGATCAGGAGTGTGCCCTTGTCTCTTCATTTTCAAGTATCTATTGGCACCAGCAGCAAAGGAGATGAAGGAATCGGCCTTTCAGGCATTGGAAGTGACAACTTCAGGAAGCATCAGCTGAAGCTATTCTATCACCCATTTAGCATTCATCTGACCATTGAAGGTGGCTGAAGAATAGCATTTGAAAACAGAATAAAAGATAAAATTGGTATTTCCCTTAATACTGACAGAAATTTCACTGCATCTTTGACAAATGTCAGCATCCTGCCCAGTGCTCAGAACTGTGAAAGTCACTTTTCTTCAATTGACACAATTAGAGTAGAAGATAGGTCAACTGATTTTTGATTTTCAAGGATTATCATATGGAGGTGACTCTCTATAGATGGAATATGAGGAATAGTGAGGTAGTGTCTAAACTACTCTCTCCAACTCACAGCTTTAGATGTGCAAGTACGGCACTGAGAAAGAAGGAGGCAGAGGAAAGGATTAGGATTAGATGATCCACAGGTAGATTACATCAGGTTCACTTCAAACTCTGCCAATCATATGAAAACAGTCTCACTAGTGAATATTGTCAGAAACTAGCCATGATAAAAATAGCCTCACTTGAAATCGCTGGAGTTGCCCTAATAGGAAGTGCAGGGACACGGGCCGTGTTAGAGACAGACAAGATGCAAAATTCACACTAAATGACCTTTTATTCTGGCAGATGACAGATTTTATTAGTTGTGAAGAGGCATGCTCAGTTTTATTTGTTTGTAGATAACATCAAACTCAGAAATATAACATGGAGTTCTGCAGTCCTGGTCTTAAAAATTACAGTATAACCTTGTTATCCTCATGACTTCCAGAGTCATATTTTTGTGTGAGCCTACAGTGGTAGAAGCTTCAAGAATAGAATTGAACAATAAAATATTACTCATGGAAATGTAAAGAAAATGTTGATTAGTTGTTTAACTGAAAAGTCACAAAATACCTCCACGAGTGTAGCTGTTAACATAGATATTGCCAAATAAAGGAATGATGAATAAATTGCAACACTGTAGGCATTAAAGATATTAAATAAAAATTAAAAGTGTTTTGAAAGAGATGCTCTGAATTTGTCTACGTAATTCTTTTTTAAATAAAGTAAATAATCCAAAAATGCAGAAAACCAGGAACAATTACTCAACCAAATTTTAAAGACTTTTAGGAATTTAGAGAATGCTGAAATCTTCCCATAATTTTTAGTAAAAGTTCTAGATAATGAAAAGAAAAGAACCGCAAAAATATTATTCATTTTAAAATGCTCATATTTGTAATATGTGTAAAGGGGTGTGTTAGTGCATATATCCCCATGCATGACTAAAAGTAGTGTAAACTATACCTAAAGATGTAATTTAATGACAGGCATTAAAGTTATAAAAAAACCAACCAAACAAACCAAAACCAACCCAACAATTAAGGAAACTCATACCCTATGAAACTGTTTTGAGAATGAATGTGATCTCTATTAAGATGCCTAAATATTCCAAATTATTATCCATTTGTACAAGAACTGAACCTGTATATTTTGCAGATTCAGAGTATCTGTGCTTCTATTAATAAATAGAAAGTGTTGATAATCAAATCCGGAAGCATTGAATTCAAGGGTATGTAACAGTAACTTTACAAGAAATCAGAGAAAATTAGACAACTGTTTAGCCTTCTTAGTTATTACCATCTTTGGCTAACTTATAATTAGACTAAGTCATATTTTTATGAAAGAGGTGGACTTCAGAAGTTCTGTAAATAGGTTTGTTCATATGTAATTTTTTCCAAGAAGTTTAAACAATTCCTTTTCTTCACTTTCTTCCATTTGTCAAAACAAGAAATGTTGGAAAATGCCTGCATCTATTTTCTCTCTTTTTTTGTCAAGTCCTATTTGTTAAAGTAGTGCTATACTGTTTTTCTTTTCTCTCTGGATGGAAGAAGGAATTTTATTTGGCATTTCATGGCCTGCTGCTTTTTCTAAAGGCTTCCAACTCAGTTCCCGTCACTGGTAGACAGCAGGGGGTTCTCTAGCTATGCTTAAGATTGTTAGTAGTATCTTTCTGTTAATGTCAACTTGATATCGCTCTGTGATTGGAGTGACCTGGAAAGCCAGCTCTGCTGGATAAATCCTTATTAAGGTGGAACACTGTTCTTTTATTCCAAAGTAAATATCTAATTTCAACTGTAAAAAGACCATCAAATAAATAGGTTCATTTATTTATTCTATAGTATGACTAGGTAAAACAAGTAACCATAAAAATTAAGAAAATATTTTCATTAGCATATTTTTCTTTGGCATGTTCTATTCTAAACATTAGTGTTGAAATGTTGATAGGAGGGCAGGCTTTTGTAGGACAGGTTATTAAAATCATAATCTTATATTATGCTAATAAAGGAATATGCCAAGGATTTCTCACACACTTCAGCAGTTTTCATGCTTTTGGGTAGCCTCAGTGAGGGGGAAACTGTTGCTTCCAGGAGCGAAACTGGAGCCTTAGCAGTGCCAACAAATGCCCATAATATCATAGTGAAAGAAATTTATTTTGTTGACAAATTCTGCTTGGTGACCCCAAAAACTTTGACATGCAGAAACGAGCGTAGCTTTGTTACTTCCATGTATGCTGCACAAGAATGCCAGTAAACTTTCTTGTCTTCCTTTTAAAAATAATAAAATTCGGGAAGCTGTTTAATAGAGAAGAGTTTAATTGACCATGGTAACGGAAGAATATATTAAGTGTCAATTATGAAGCAGAGATTTGAGATATGTGAATATGTAACAGTAGAAGCTAGTCTGCACAGAGCCCCTGGATCTTTCTCTAGACTGTTTCAATCCGGGCTCTGACAGGATTAGGAAGCAGGTGTCTGAATTTCCCATTGCTTTCTTGAATTTGAAAGTCATAATAAATTCATCATAGCACCATAGCATGTGGTTTGAATGTAGTCACAAAGCCTTCTGTCACCTGGGAAATGTCTACAGAAATTATTGACATAGATTCAAATGATTAGAGGTAACTTTATGGTAGAATGAATTTAACAAAACTGTGAAATTCTTTCTGCAGCAAGTCTCATGTAGTCTGCAGTGTGGAATACCCTGATTTCTGCCACTAAACCGTGGCAAAATTGCATTGTTCATCCACATGCTATCTCCAGAAATGTGTCTTCAGTAGATTCTGTAAATGTCCTATATTTTTATCATTTTAACAAAATGGTGAACGGTAGCAGAACAGTGAAAAAACATCTTTTTCATACAGTTTGTTTGCTGGGGGCGAAAATCTCATGTTCAAAGTAGTTGTCTAGAAATGAGCTTTTTGTCTTCTCTTTTTTATTTTCTAGTTCTGGTAGCTATTTCTTCCCTCAAGCCTGTTTTGTTGGCTAACTGGATTACCTGAACACAGGGACTAAGGTGTAATTTTTGCCAGAGGAATTTTATATTGAGCCACCTTATCCCTATGCAGATAAAACTTAACTTTCGCAACCTGATCTGGCTCATTTGGTCTTGACCATGGATATCTCCTAGCTGTGCTGTAGATGAAGACAAAGCAGCAGTATCAGGAACCAGGTACAGCTTTTAGTATTTTCTACTGAATCTTGGAAAAGTTTTCCTAAGTAAGACTCTCTTCTAGTCGCCTGGGTGCAACTTCTGCAGTGGAGAATAGTAAAAAAAGCAATATTGAACAGATCAAACATAACTAAACATTTCAGATGTCAGATTTAGCATACACATTGAATAATACATAATGATTTCAAAATCATATAATTTAAAAATATAAAATCCATATTTCATGGGTAGCAATTAAGTGAAATGCAGTGAGATTAAAAGCACTCCAGGCCATACTCTGTTAAAGCTTCTTTAGACTTGGTACCTACTCCTTGATAGCATCAAAGGTGATCTGAAATGTAAATAATGCTTAGAAAAATAGCTATACTTTTATTCAGACATCTATACTTAATTCAATGATATAACTTGCAAAGTTTTTATATTTGAAAGGGGTTATGTCAATAAAATTGAACAGGGTCCTTTCTTTTTGGTGAGATGTACTTAGTAGTTTCTCTTTCATCTTAAAAGTAAAGTAATAATGGAAGATTTAAGGTTGAAACTGAAAGTACACTTTTATTTCCATTTCTTTATATTAAAATGGTGTTATATCTATTTTGTGCAATAAAGCTAATAAAACAAAAAATATTATCTTAGCATTAAACTGCTGTTTTTTCTAAGATACTGAAAAAATTAAGTAACATCTATAGCTAGGTCTTAGTGTGACATTGCAAGACACCTGTCCTCTCTTGTCAGAACTTCTGGCACTATGGAGCTTAATATATCTCCTTGAATGCTTTTATTAAGTGTAGTTCACCATGTATATAGTGTATTATAGGAATGCATTTACTTTGGGCTTCAAGAATGTTTCTCAGCATTACTTATTTGAACGCCCGTATAATCATTTGGGTAAATTTTCCACTGTCTGTATTTTCAAATGCTGCATGTCAGGGGATAGAATACATGAAAATATTTTGAGTATGTCACTCCTTTTACTTCAAAGATCAGCTTCAGATGTTTTACGAAATTTATGTTGGAAAATAGTGTCTTTTAGTGGTCTAGAAGACACCACAATGTCCTAAAAATGGCCTGGTAGTTGTAGTAGTATTAAGAAATTCAAAGCCATTTTATGCCTTTTGCCAAAAAAAACATAGGAGTATAGAGGAGCAAAGAGTATAGGACATGGTTTATATGTGTGTTTTCTTTTTTTTCTGTTGGTCCCAAGCTTGCTTAATAAATTGCTAAAAAGGTAATTAAGTCATAAATATCCCCTAAGTTTTTTTGGTGGGTTTTTTTTTTTTTAAAGTCAATATTAGACCCTAATTAACAGCCCTCTATTGTGGAGAAACTCCATTCTGCAGTATTCCTGCAGTTAAAATTAGAGGTGCTTAGTGCAATGGAGTATTAGGCTGCAAACAATATTCCTGAGGGGGTTAAAATCAGTGAGTATTATGCAAAACCCAGCTACAAACGATTTTCCCAGAAAAGTACATGTCTAACACATTCTAGCATCCAATTTTCTACTTTTGTTCCTTAAGACTACTGCTTCCTTTCTGAAAAGAAATGGAGGGTACATGAAGAGTGGCTAAACTTTTAAACCAGAGGAATGGCAAAGCCAAAGATAAATGCCATCTTCTGTAATAGAATTTTATATATGTATATACATATGGAGTTGGAAAACTTAAATAAAAGAATTTTCCATTACGTATAATCATTTGCATTTCTGTTCAAAGGACACTGTTGTAACAGTGGTGAGGGAAAACAAAAAGACTTTTCAGAGAGAATGCCTTCAGGATATACTGTACCACCTAGCCAGTAGTATGATGCTGGCTACCTCAGTAAAATACCTTAATAAAAAATAAAAATACCTTAACAAAAAAAATACTGCAATAAAAATTTTCAGTTAACTTGGAAATGTATGATGATAATGAGAATGCATTTTTCTGACACCCAACTCTGAGTGGCTCTTCAAGACAATTACCAGGAGGAGGTAGGAGGCAGCCAAGTGCACCTGAAACCCCATATATACAAAATAGAAATTGCTGCAGAGATTGCTTTGAAATGAGAACAACCCATGAATAAAAAGAGCATAGAAAAAAATGTCACCGGAGGAAAGTGATGTGAAAATATGTGAATAAATATATACCACACTTTTTCCTGTTGAGATCTAAAAGGCAATTTGTGAATTTTAACTGCAGGGTAGAGGTTTATTATGTAAACTTAAATGCTACCTCTAGCATAAACAGAAGTCTTATCAGTCTGTAATGTAGCTTTTCCTTTGTTTCTCCCTTTCTCTTTACATACTCTTGAAAAATCTTTTCCATGGTATTGCTTTCTTAGAGGTGCTTTCAGCTTAGCCTTTTTTTAAAGTAGAAATTAATCAGTAAAAAAAAGTTTTCTTCATGTAAATCCTTAGAAAAAAGTTTCGTCATGTGTTCATGGTGTTTGAAGGTCTGCTTCAGAGCATTAAAAAAACTTAGTAGAATCTTTTAAGAATTTTTGGTACCATAAAGTTTGGGTTAATTTCCTTTAATACTTCCATTTTCATGTGACACATGCTAATAAGTTAATAATTGTTACAAATTATAGAACAAATGGAAACAAGGCTATGAAGAAGCGTTTGGACTCTAAGGCACATGGTGTGTCTCTTGGGGACAGTCCTGTGAAGTGCCCGGAGTTAGACTCCAATGATCCTTGTGGGTCTCTTCCAACTCAGGATTTTCTATGATTCTCTGATTCTGTGTGGGCTAGTGGTGGACTGATCTGTCAGAGAGGAAACTTAACTCATGCTCTACAAAGTAGAACTCATCCCTGTTGTACTCCTTTTGGCCTCCTGTTCTCTAAGGCCAATGTCCCCTCCTTCCCTGATCCTCTTCTCCTTCCCTCTCAGTCCCCAATTTTATCATCCAAAAATATTTTCATTACAATCCAATACACTGGTAATATTTATACACTCTTTTTTAAAAGGAGTCATTTGCTACATGAAAGGGAAACTGCTGAATGCAGTCAATAAACAAAAGCTAGTGCTCCGGATATCTGCAGAGGAGTAGTTACAGCACTAGTATCAATCCCCAAATTTCTTATCCTGATCCTTACAAAATGCAGCTTAGAGCTTTATTTTGGGTCATCACACACAAAAAGAAGAATGTAGGAAGGGAAATAGGAATGATTCAAAACAGAAATTAAATCCAATTAGCAGCACAGAGCATAGAAAATCCTTCTAATAATATTTTGTCCACTTTCTTTCTTTTTTCATTTGCTTTTCTCAGTGGTTCCTACTGGTTGTTTTGCTAGTTTCTCGTCCAATACTAGAGTCATAGTAGACATTCATTTTTATTTGTGTGAAAAGCTGAAAATGAGCACACAAACATCTCCACCCTCAAATATTCTAAATAGTTTTTAAATAGTCTTCAGTGTTGTCCTTTTTCCCATGGATGTCTAGACCTTCATTTTTATCCTTGAGAGAACAAAATTAAATGAAACTATCTAGTCTAAATTATTTCTCAAAAAACAATGCATGCAATGGCCTTCATTTGATGTCCAGCAGAGCTCAAAGAAAAGGTAATGTGTGGCTGCTGCGCCTGGTTGAAATCTCATGGATCAGCAGCACAGGTTTGTAGCTAAAATGTAGGTACCTCATAACCTCCTTCAGCAGCTCCAATGGCCCAAACATAAATACGTTCATTTTAGATAAAACTCCCACTAAATTCAACTGGAGCAAAGCCCAGATAAGAGTGAATACTTTTGGAAATTCCACTTCCTATTTCATTAAATGGAATGATGAAACAGTTGCCTATTTTCTGGTGTAATGAGGTTATCACAGAAAATGAGGTACCACATAAAAAGATTCAAAAGTGGTTGAACTTCTAACACTTTGGAAAAAAAATGCATTTATTTCTGTGATTTATAGTTCCGTTTTCCTGGCATTAGTTTGATTGTGAGGTCTGAGAATCTTTAATATATTCTCGAGAGGTGATGTTTTTAGGAAGGGGGAGACAATAATAACAATACTTGATTAGTTCAGCAAGCTGTTTAAGAATAAATTTTTATTTTAGTTTAACCTTCTGTGTTTAAGGATAGTTTATATTTTTTTCAAGATTTCCAGAAGCTTTGCTCTGTGTTGTGCTGAGTGCATTTTAGTTTCAGCTGCTTTTCACTGTAAGGAGAAAAAATGTTCAGAAAGGTAATGGCATGATGACCAGATGACAGTTCAGAAAGGGCATAATAATCCTGCCACTACTACAATATTTCACGCTACTGAAAGGGAAAAAAAGTTAGAAAACCACAGAAAAACAATTTTGATAAGCTGTGTTAAGAGTAGAGAAATATTTCACTTAAGTCATGGATGAAATTTAAATGCTGCATACTCTTTTATTTTTTCACCTCTTCAAAAGAAAACAACCAAAAACATTAATTGTCAATAAAGGAAATTTTACCACAAGTAAGAAGTAAACTAAGTTCCAGGAGATTCCACTAGCATTCTGTATAACAGTAATAACTGAAGTATATGTTCCTTGAGGAACTTATTGTGTAAACTCTCATGTGACTTTTTATTGCGTTCTAAAATGTGCCTTCCTTAGAAGCTTCCGTTTACGCTTGTATTGTGCACTACTTCTTCATTCCCCTCCTACTTATTTTCTAGAAAAAGCTAGAAATAGTTTTAATGCCCATAAATTCTCTTGAAGGCAGTTTAATATGACATGGCCATGCAGTAGGGCACAACCTTTGAGCTTGCTGTGAAGGTAAAGTATACTTTAGAAATATTACAGAGATTAGGAAGCAATCAGATAGATAGTTATGGCTTCAAGACTTAAAAAGCCTCCACAACACAACAAATAAAAGCATGAGTGTTCAACCTTTGTTTTTAAGTCGACCAAAATTTTTCAGAACAAAATATTGTTGAGCAAAGGAGATGCTTGAATATTGGATGTATGCGATAAAAGAGAAATAGCAAAAGTTGGTGTTCAGTCAAACATTTTGGAGCCACATAAACCTACTGCACCAATTTTTTTCAGTTGCCACAGAAGGGGGTAGAAAATATTTGAGGTGATCCAATGCTATGAGTTTTCATGATGTTTTTAGATTGCTATAGTAGTGTGTAAGTACAAAAGGTTCAAGAAGTGAAATTATGTAGGCATTGGCATGGAACATAACTATTACCATAGGAAGAAAAGTCTGCATCCTCTGACTAATAGAGACTGGCAATGAAGACACTCATCTCTAACCTTACTTCCTTCAAAACACAAGAATAATATTCAGTAGTTTTTGTGGACCAGGTCCAAGAATTTATGACTAGAAGAGTATGTAAATGAATTTGGTGGCTTCCCTGCAACTTAATTGTAGACTATAAGGTGCCCTTGATTTAGTTCTCTGTAGGGAAAGTGCTAGACCCCAGTATTTTTGGGTTGTAGAATTACTACTGAGCTGGTTGTTCTCTGATGCAGACATAGATTAGAAGATATGTTACTGAAGATAACTAAGCTGAATTAGTGCTTAATTATTCAGAGGCTATTGTCTGGATAATTAAACTCTCTGAAATTTACTTAATTTGAATGATGCATCCTAGGGCAGGTAGTTCTTTCTACACTGTAATCGAGTCTTTTGTTGAGTGAAATATGGTGTCACTTTTGTTTTTATTTGGAATACAAATTCCTTATAGGCTAAAGTGTGGTTCTTGTCACACAAAATTACTCAGTGTCATGGTGGCTTGTAGGCTTGTAAAGTCAGTTCATAAGGACTGCATGTTCAGTGTGTTAAGTGATAAATGTAAGGTTTTAATTAAGCCATAAACTACAGCAATAGCTAATTGTTTTGAAGGTTTTGGGGTGGTTTTTTTGGCAGAGCACTACATTGTAATTGGAGTCACCATGAAAGAAACAAATTATATGGAGATTGTAACTGTCTGTGTAGCTTAGCATACTGAATTCCCCAAACTCTTTCTCCACTGGTGTATAGCAAACTGATTTAAACATTTAATTTAAAACATGAAAATTCCACAATTAAAAGTCCAGAACCAAATTATAGTAGCCCTGTATCCTTTATCCAGAACTAATCATCTAGTTTGTACAAGTCACAAATAAAGACAGTTCCCAATATCTTCTAAGATTTCTGTAAAGAAATGTATTCATGTTCAAACATTGTTCTTCTTCACTGAAAGAGGTCTGCCTCCACCCTACTCCATCTTTTACTACATGCAAATGTTGTTGTTATTGCTCTTATAAGAAAGCAGGGGATGCAATGGGCACAAGCACTTCATTTTATATAGGTCACCAGCACACTAGGAACATACCTAAATATGACTTAGAGGTTTGGGCTTTTTTTCCCTTTTTTAAAGAAAGTAGTCATACTGATTTTTTATGTACCATATGTATTCTGTGTTGTTGTTGTAGGTTTGGGTTTGTTTTTTTTTTTCCTCTTTCTAAATGAATATATTTTTGGCTACTGTCCTGTGTTACAGGGCTAGATGGACTTTGTTCCAATACACCCCTTCCCTGTGGAGATTTATTCAATGGGATTGCAGCTGGGTTTATACTGCTGCAATTCTGCTGTGTGCTGTGTGCTTACCAACTACACAGCATGAAGCAGGCAGAGTAAAGGCAGTATTTAAAGATTTTTGGAGGCTGCATCCATACCTGCTGTACCTCTACGAAGTTTTTCTATTTTTATGTTCCCCCAAATTGTCATCTCAGCAACAGCAGTATTCTGTATCTTTGCTAACAGCCAACCGCTGGCATCATGCTAGATAGTATTCCTTGATGGTGCAAAGATATTTGTCACACTTTGTAGGTACAGAATGCAATAAAAAGATTTAAATTGTAGCATCAAAAGGCGGGTTTCTAAAAATGCGGTTTCTCAACTGAGCAACAGCTTCCTGTGCTTTTTGGTCTTGAAAGGAAACATCACTCCTGTTATTTATTTATTCTACGGTAATTAGCCAAGAGCTGTATTAGTCTATAATTTAAGATCTCCTGTGTCGAGGTGATGCCACCTTGGTTGTTTCCTGAGCTTTCTGATCCTGGTGTTTCTCCTTGTCAGAGCAATCCCAGGAGACAGGGATGGATACCTGGGAGATTTCTGCCTCTTATTAGGATGTGCCAATACTCATCACTCTTGCAAGAGAGAGTGGGCATGTGGGGCCTCGGTGTGGGCACAGGGGTTAACCTAACCAGCCTGTAAAGAATCTGTGATCACTTCTGCAGAGCACCTGTTTTGCCGAGACCTTGATCCAGGAAGGTAATACAGGACAGGAGGCACAGGGTATGTGCAGAGAGGTTACTGCTGCCTCTGTGCTGTCCCGTGGGGTACCTGCTGTGGTTCATTTCCAGGCTTTGAGGTCACAGGTTGTGGGTCCTTGTTGCCCAAGCTGCTTCTGAGAGGACGCGTACACAAGTGCACACTGTCTGTAACCAGCCACAGAGGCTGCAAACAGCTCATTTTTCTTTTTACTCCCCTTTCCAAAGAATCATTTTACCTCTGCCAGGGCTGACAGCGCTACATTAAGATAGATGGCACATATCAGATACTTACAGCTTTCTGCACTAGCTCTAGGAAATTCTACTAATATCAAATTTTGTGTCTGTGTTTTAATTAGCACAATTTTAAGAGTGACACACCTGGTTTTGTACATGCAACTATGCAAGGGAAACACAGTAATTTATTTCTAAGAGTGATGCAGTTTTAGCTCAAAGCATAACTGAAGAGTGCTCCTGATGTAGCACTGACAGTGGCTGTGACTGTATTTTAATTTCTTTTTAACTAGAGCTCCTTGTTAAACCTCAGACCATAAGGGAGTCTAGACACATGTGAAATATGAAAAGTTAAGTTTTGTTTAGTTCTTAATCACTGATTCATATAATTCTCTCTGACCCTTTTTTTTTGCTAGAAACATAACACAGGGATACAAGATTTGATGTGGAATTTTGCTTATAATTTTTTTTGACATACAAAAATAGAAAAAATGTTGTGCAATAAAATATATATTTTTATTTATTATAATTCATATAATATATATAATCCTAAAATATATTCTCCTTTATTGGTGTGAAATATTCTCTCTTAAATATCAAAAAAAATTGGGACTAGAGTAGGTGTATATAATATATATAACAATTTATGAGGACATGACTTAAGCAATAAAAAGAAAAGGAAGTCATTAGCTCAGAACAAACAACAGCACGGTTACTATTATGGATCTAATAAAAATCATGTTGGCTTTTTGTACCTACAAAAAATCAATATTTACTTTTAATGCACACAGAAATCAATGCACTAGAGTCTTTCACAAAAAAAAGTCCTTCTGCCTCTCAGTTTAAAATTTTCAGATGCAGCTAACTTCAAAGGGACTCAGCAATACTTCATTTCTGATAAAAGGACTGATTTATTTTATAGAATCTGGGGCAGTTTCATGATTTGTTTGTGGTTTAATGAGGGTGTTGTGGTGGTAAAGGAAACCATTATTACTTGTAACAGTCTCATTCATTTCAAATGGCTGAAGCAATGCAATTCAGTGAGCAAAATTTGCAAATCAATGCTGTAAAAAGGATTTGTTGTGCTTGAGTTGAACAGCTGATGTGTCTGTTGCCTATAAAACTGAGATATAGTACATAATGCAATGATGTGTAAGTGGATATATAGTAAATAGAAATAGATGGGGTATTTTCTTGCATAAATTTCTTTTCAGCACCTATCAAGGATGCATCTGTGTTTTATTAATAAAGACAGTACCCTTAAGGGTATTTTTTCATTAATGCTTTAATATTTCAGACAGAACAGACTAAACTCAAGGTAAAGCAACAGATTAATGTGACATTTCAATAACAGTAACTGTTAGACAGTAGTGACACAACTGATTTTTCATGTTTTAGAAGAATACACAGGTGTAAAACTGACGACCTTAATTATTTGGTGTGTTTGAGGACACCCAAGTCAATTGTTTTGTGTTATCTTCATACCTTACCTTGGCATCTGATTTAAATCTCCTGTTTTCACATATTACAATATTAGGTTAGATACCTTTTTCATTTCCTTTTTTTGCTCTCGAGTTTTCACTGCGATGAGTAACCAAGAGCCTTTCCAGAAGGAAGACTGGTAAGTCTGATAAAATTTTAGCTTTTGCTTTTGCAGACTCTGTGATTGTTCAGATGTGGCTTTACTAAGCTGATTGATGGTATTTTTTTCACTTTTTTCTATATAGGAGAAAGTTTCAGTGTTTGCTTTTGTTCTGCAAAAGCGTCTGCCTGTCCCATGACTAACATTTAAGTAAAATTCTATTTCTAATGGTTTGTTTATTAATTTTATGAGCTACTAAATTTGAAGATTTGAAGCAGCAAGAAGAAGAAATTTAAAAACCCCTGCCAACCAACCCTGTTCAAAGCAGCTCTTTTCTTTCTATTTGACATTTTATTCAAATCTCTACAAATCCACGGATTTGTGGGTTTTCAAAGCATCTATTTTTGTCATCAACTATGGCTTTTAGTGAACTGGATATCCTTCAGAATTCAAAACAAAACTATTACTTTCCTTCTCCAGTGTGCTTTGCAAACATGAACTGGTCAATTCTAGCATTGGTATTACCACCTTCATTGTTCAGCAAGTACTGTAAATAGAATCCTCGTGGTCTGAGATTCCAGACCAGGTGAGATTCCAGACCTGGTGAGATTCCAGATTACAGAGCTGTCATAGTGGAGCATAGCAGAGGAGGGGGAGGTCTCCACACAGCCTCAGGTGCTGTGATGTAGGATGCACTCAGCTCTTCTGTACTGCACAGCTGTACAAGCTTCTTCCCAAAATTCAATTCAGAAGATATTCCATTTCTCCTTGTGAACAGACTACAAAAGAAATTCATCTGGAAGATGATTTTAGTCTGGAGGAGAAAGGAGGTTGTTTCTCATTCATTTGATCAAAGTTGATCCAAATTTAAGCAATTTGTAATACAGCTGACATCATGGCATTTGACCTCCACATGTCTCAGCTTTTGTGGTGTTACAGCTCTTGCCTCTGACTTCCCATCTGATCTTAAGACCCTCCTTGGCAAAATAGACCAGATGCAAATTCTCTTAAGGTTTTTTACTTCTTTCTGTATTCCATTCAAAATATAATTCAAGCCAGACCTTATTTCCGAGTTTTCATATACCATTAGAAATAGTTGCAATTTTTAATTAGGAATTGCAAGTAGAGGAAACAAGAAATGGTTTCACCAGTATGTTTCTCAGTAGTTCCTGTAGTTTTCATCATGGTACAAAGCTACACTGATACACTATCTGTCCTTCTGCACAGGGCTCCTCCGAACAGTAAGAGTAGTATCTTTGTAATAATTTTGATTCCACATACAGTACCTTCAATGAGAAAACAAGGCAGAACTTTATTGACTTAATGGTGTGCAAATCTCTATAGTGTACTTAGGTTTATAATTTATAAGAAAATTTTAGGATTTCTGTGCACAAATTTTGCAATTAATAAAAAAACCCACACTGAAATCTTTATGTAAATTTTCGTATTTTAGTTTATAAATACCTTGTAAAAAGTTCTTCAATAACCATTAATCTTTATATCAAGAAAAACATTACAGAGAACTCCTGTGTTTGGTAGGGGATCTGATAGGCTGGGACTTCATAGAACAGTTGCACTCCAGAGATATCTGTAGAAGCGTACGCTGAATTTCACAACCACACTCTTGGGCATAAGTATTTCAAATCTAAGCTAAACATTCTTCTTCATAGCTCTTAGTGAGACATGCTGCCTCAAGTATTTGAAATAAGTGATACGATTTTTTTAGTCACCAAATCTCTAGTCTAGTGGTCATCTTTAGGGCTGAACTGATATGAGTTCAGGGCTGTACTTAAACCTGGATATGGATAAGCTTGAGTTCATCTCTTTGTTAATGTTTTGTCTTTCTGTTGCATAGTTTTTGAAAGGATTGAATGTAAGTACAGAAATGTGAATCGACCAGTGACCAGTTAAACTACAATTTTGTGCCTTGAATTTCTGTCTGTTTAGTAATATGCACTTAACAGCATTGCAGCTACAAGGAGCAGATTTAACTTGTGAAGCCCAAGCCAGTTGACGTCTCCTAGTCATTGCTCAGTCAGAACAAATCGTACCAAGTATCAGCTTATAGCAAGGCCATGCCTTATTGGGAAACTTCCTTTCCTGGGTCACATTTACCATTCCCTCTCAGTGTACTTTGCTCCTGTTTCAGCTAACTTTATATATTCTGTATTCTCTTCAAGAGTGTTAAAACTTGGTCCTTAAGCCATATCATAGGACTTTCCTGTAAACCAAATCATTGTCTCTCCAGAACTTGATGAAATTATATATTTTTTCCATGTGTTTAGAGTTTTCCATGCCATACTGTATTGTACATGTCAAAACACAGCTTGCTTCAGAGGATGAAATAAGCAGCTAAAAATCAATAAATCTTTTTACAGTTTGCCACTGGGGATCATTATACAGTGTTTATTAGTTGTCTTTCTTACCCTTCAGATGTAAGAAATAACAAATCTGTTGAGTCTGAGTGTGTCAGACTGCTCTGCTGCCTGACTGTGCTGCCTGCTGGGAGGCATCGGCACGGCTGCCGTGAGCAGCGGCAGTCCCGCCATGCTGGGGAGGCATCTGCTGCTGGCCGGGTGGTGGATTATAACACACTGGGACATCTTCTCACAAAACATTTTTTTGTAGCCCTTTTTTTTGCAACTTTCATGCTTCCTCAGCAGGACGCTCAGTGATTCAGTGCCAGGTAGTATAACACCAGCCACTGAAGAAGAAGAGGCGTGCTGGCACTTAGGGCTTGGGGGGTGTCAGCAGGCATGTTTACTGCACATGGCTGTGTGCCTTTTTCTCTCCCTCATGGCTGGGACTGTGAGGAGCCCCCAGACACGTTTCAATCTTGGAATTTCTCATCTGTCCCCTTAACTGAGGTGCTCCCTGCTACATCCAGATCAGATGATCAATGCACACAGTCCGAACCCATATGTTTGATAATATAATTTTCTTATCAGCAGAGAGAGTAATGAAAAACACAATCATAAGAAATTCTAAGATATGAAAGCATAAGGTGCTTTTCTTTTTTTCTCACAGATTTTTCTGTCTTTTTCAATACTTCCCTAAATTTTCTGGTTTGGCTTTCATATTGTTTTTTAATCCAGTTTTACAGATCATTGGTAAGTGATGTGGATTAAAGAAATCATACTTGGATCTTTCATGAACAAGGAAAACTGACAATTTCTTAGTTTAACATAGCAGTAAATGAAAAGTGTTTGCTTAGCAATTCATGCAAACAGTGTAAATGTGAAGGAGATAACATTTCTCCCCAGGGAAGTGATCACAGCACCAACCCTGACAGAGTTCAAGAAGCATTTGGACAATGCTCTTGGGCACAGGGGGTGATTCTTGGGGATGGTGCTGTGCAGGGCCAGGAGTGGGGCTCCATGATCCTTGTGGGTCCCTTCCAACTCAGCATATTCTGTAATTCTGTGATTATGTGATTTTATTCAGGCTGGTGAAAATGGAGGTAATTTAGTCTCTGAGCCTGGAGGAGTCCAACACACATTTTGTCCTAACAAAAATGTACCACAAAAGAAAACTGGTTACATGTCTGTTTGTTTAAATAGCTGTTTAAAAGTTCTTTTACATTGTGATAATTTCCATTATGACTCTTTTTATAGGCTTGGGAAGTGGTGGGCTGGAAGCTGTTATCAAAACTCGGTCATGAAGACTAGAGGCAAAAATCTGAGGCAAAGTCGGCAACTGAGCAAAATTAAAACAAGTTAAAAATTGTCCTTGTTTCAGCTATTCTCTGTGCACTGAAAAGGCTTCAAATAGATTTTTTTGCTTGAGATCTAGGCCAGAATAGACAATCTGAAGTTGAAATTGTCACCACTAACCTACACTTTTCCTACACATTACAGGTGATATTTACAGTCTTAAATTTGTTTAAACATGTCTGTCTTCAGTACAGATTTTTTAATGTGAAGGAGAAATCAGTACAGAAGACAAAGCTGCAGTAGAGTCTCATCATCCACAAATGCAACTGGGCTTCCATGAAAATCTCTCTTTAAAGTGACGTGAATTTTTTCTTTGCTTTGTGACTGTATCAAAGCTTAATATCTTTCATCCCTATAATCTGTTGTGTGAAGCATCAGACACATTAAGTTGCCTGATATATTTTCTCTATTTTCTTTCTGACATATTATCCCATGAGGCAAATGACTAATCTGCACTGGCATATTCCCTGGTGACTTCGTATCGGCAGAATTAATTCACAACTCAAATCACTTCACATGCTGTTCTGTAGAGAAGTAGTTAGATGGAGCAGGTGTGCCAAAGGTCTGAATGAAGTCTTGAGGCCAAAATTATGGGTGAAAAGGTTAAGGAATAAGAAGTAGCTTTGTTTCCATTAGTTCCTAATTGAAGCATCACTATCAGGAAGAGGACGTTCCCTGAAGTAAGGGGAAGTCAAGCAGACCCAGCAAGTCCCTGCAAACTGCAGTAACCAACCTCTACATCTAACTGGAAAAATCCTGATATAAAATTCCTTTACTGTTGCCTGCACAGGTGACTGGTATCTCTGTGACAGGATCCCAAGTGAGAGAAGGAATACACCCTTCATAGGGAGTATGGCATCCTAGTCCAGGTTAGAGACACCTTTTAACACCTCCTGTGCACCAAACCTCAATGTTCTCTGCTATTTTATAGATGTAATATAGGACAAAATCTAGTCTGTTCATGTGCCTGGGGACCAAGAGGGAAAAAAAAAAAAAAGAAAGGTTAATGGTTCAACACATTTATTACTTGAAATATTCAACACCACTTTCTGCTCTTTATTCTCCAGCCTGCCTGTACATGTTGTTTTTTTGCTGTCGGGCACCCACAGCATTATTGCAGCGCTGCCTGGCGGAGTGGTGGTGGAAACCAGTCACAGAATTTCTTTGCCTCGTGGTTGCACTCACCCTAAGCAGAGCTGCATCTGTTTAGTGGCAGCTTACTCAGATACTGGCTATGGCAATGCTTTCTGAAAAAGCACGTTGGAATTCTCAGCTGTGGAGTTCCACCTGAACAATTCTGCTGCAGTTCCCTGATGCCCATCTTTTCATAATTAAGCCATCACACTCTGTTAAGAATTGTCTCCAAACCAGCAGTACAGAAATTCTTCTTCTAGAAAGTCAGTTTAGGCTGATAAAATAGTTAGAATTTTTAGATCAGTTTGGGGAAGAATTAACACACTTAAAGTCTATCCAGATTTGGGTGTGGCTGCCTAGTCTTGATGAATTTTTGTTACATAACTTTTCTGATACACAGATCTCCGGCATAAAAGCCCTCTGAAATGAGCTCTCTAAGAAGATAGCTAAAGCTATATGGAGAATGATGATTAATAAAGTCTCCTCCTCTCTTTCCTCCCTCCATCCATCTGGAACAAAACCGTGGCAGACTAGAGAGATACACATTACTTATTTTCTGTGATTATGATCTGGGTGGATTTATTTGGAATCTCTTGAGAGGATGCAGAACAAGCACATTTTTATTTTGCTTTTTGCTTCTGTCAGAGAAGAATTTTCTGCTCATATCCCAAAATATAGATTTGGGTTTGCTTGTACCCTAGGGCAATCAATAATCACTTTAGGGTCAATAGAAGCCTTTCTGTGCGTTAAAATGTCATTGCTTCTAAATACTGTATCTTACTACTGTTGAGGAGTGAGATTGGAGGGTTTCCAGATTCTCACTGGAATTCAGTGCTCACAGCACTGAATTTAGCTCTTACAGGCATTCAATATCATACTGTTGTCAAAAGGAAAAGAGTGTTGGGGTTCCTGCTTAACCTTTTTCTACTGATAATTTAGACATCTTTCAGAAGGATGAGAAGCACACCTTTAATATTATAATTTTAGAATCCCTAGTACATTCTTGATATATTCTTGCTCAAAACAAAATATATGCATACCAGCTCACACAATTGCAAGGTATAAATATTTTGATTAATACCTGTGTAATGTAACATATATGACCAGCATTTGTTCATCAGTCCTGAATTTGATATAGATATGTGACTAAATTGTAGAGATCACTGAATTTTCTTTTTTCCCTCCTCACATTTTTCTATCCCTTCATTCTTAGAGGAGCAGCATTGACTTATGTGCAAGATAATGAAAAGGTTAATGAAACACAAAAGCATCCTATTTTCCATCAGTAAAGTATCCATGAACCATGAAGCAATGAGCCAAATATTTGTACTACAGCTTAGTATCGTGCTATTTGTTCTGTACATGTTTATAAAAGGAGCCTTGTAACCCCAGGGATTTCCCCATGCACAAAGTAACTGGGTAAAAGCTGTGATCCAGAATTATTTCTCGATTACTTTAAATTTGGAGATTGTACAGTCTTTTGAGTGACAAGTGCACCAATGTGTTTTGAAACTGCCATTGCAGATGTAGGATTTACCTTCATATGTTACTGACACTGATATTTTAGTACACTCAGCAGAGGATATCATAGTGTTCCCTAGTAATTAGTCTGTATTAAAGTCTTGATTCATATTCCTAAACAGTCAGTAAGACAATAGACTTTTAAATCAGTAGAAGTCAAACATGATAACATACCTTTTAAAAGTATTTTATTTTGTGATAAGCATTTTTATGCTACTTCAGGTTACTTCTTTCATCTTTTTACATAATAAGGGGGATAGTTCACATTCATTCTTCTAGGATTTCAAAAGATACAGCCTACAATATTTATTTTTTAATCCAGCATAGATCAAAATCCAACTGCTGCCACTTCCAAGTACTCATCAGTGCACTAAAACATTGCACTAGTAAAATATCTGATAACACACAACTTCCAACTTTCTTATGGTTCTGTGTTTCTTTCATATTTTAATCTTTTTCTAAGGCACCCTTTTCTCACAACAGTGTTTTGCAGTGGCAGAAATTAATTGCAGCACTATGCACCCCTACTGTCCTAATATTACTTCCAGGCATGCAGCATTGTGCCGTGCTGTAAAAGAGCTGCTCTCAGGGAGTAGTAGGTGATGAGGATCAAGCTCCCTAAAATTTTGTTTTTTCACCTTCTCCATTATGTGGATTTTTTTAAGCATCCAGCCACTATCTCCAACTTGTTTCCTGACCACTGTTTCTCAAACTGACTTTCACTCTCTTCACAACTTCCTCATCAGAAGCTTCTATTTTGGAAAAAATCAGCTAAGATACTTCATTTTAGGTATGTGTAACCAATTCTTTTATTTTCCTTCATTCAAAGGAACTACTAGAGCAGTCAACCATGCTATGTTGGAAATCAGGTCATTTGAGAAATGCATGATGAAGACAGTATAAGAAAGTCACCAGGTTACACAGGCATTTACATACCAATTGCTTACGGTGGAGTAGTAGTTGTGAGCCCATTAAATACTCAGTAGCAAGTGTGGGGAAGTGCAGCTACTTGTTGGCTGTTGCAAAACTTTCATACAGGGGGATATAATCCCTGATATTGTGCATCATGCACTTCCTGTTCCTGCAATGCTGTGAGACAAGCAAGAGTGGGCTTGATGATGGAAATACAGCTTGCTGTCCTGCCTAGATTTGGACAACGGTAATTATTTTGGTATCAGAAAATCCAGGATAAGTGTGTTTATCATCCACAGACAGCAAATTTTAAGGCCAAGGAGTAGTATTCAGTGCCATTAGTATCCCACCAGCAACTCTTTTGAGCCCAGACTGGTCTCAGTCTCATGAAACTGTAACAGAGACAACACAGAATTATTTGCTGCTGGAGCAGGCACAAGTTGGTTCGGCAGCAGAAGTATCACAGGACGATATCCAGATCCTAACTCACCAAATATTGCTGCTGTTGCTGCAAGTAGAACTAACAATGCCTACACGTGCTACTTGCTTCTTCTCAGAGGTGACCTACTGGAGCATGAGCACATTGCATATCAATGTGAGCCAGTGGTCTGGGCCAGCACCTCCTCCAGCACCATCTGAACACAAGAAGAGTCTTTGTTTTCCTTCCTCCCCTGTAGTAAGACAAAATTTATTTTCTTTTTTAGAAGAAAACAAATCAGAAAGATCAGTCAGTACTCCAGAAAAAATTTAAATAACTGTGCACTGGTATAAATAATCTAAAATGAATCTCAGAGGAACTGTTGCTACTGTTTTGTTCTTACAACATTCTGTAATTTGTCTGATTATTGAACTGAAGTGCAACATGCAAGCAGTTTTCTTTGTACTTGACCTTTTGGTCTTGAATACAAAAAACCACATGTATTTTTATGTTGAAACACTACTTTTGAGGAGTTCTTATTAGCATGTTTGCAATGTGGCATACTGCAAGTATCCAGTTGCTGAATTCTTTACAGATAAACTTTGAGATCTTCACCACACTTCAATTAACTTAAATCAGTAATATTCCATATATATTTCTATTTGTTCCCTTTGTGAGCATCTTTACTTTCGACTACATTAGAAGGCTCTTATAAAATGTTTTCTTTGTGAATCGAGACTTTTTTCAGTTGACTTTATTGCTTTTTTTTTTTTTAAATAAGACCTAACAAGAAAACCATAGCCTGTAACAACTACTACCACACACTAGATTTCAGGGAACAACTTGTTGGGGATACGATGGTTTTGGCATGCTCCTCTTTGTAGGTTGAGATTGAGTAACAATTTTTCACCCTGTGTACGTACCTCCTTTTACCACCTACATGCCACAGAAAAAGCTAGCTACCTTGAACTGAAGAGTCTTTCTTCCTGAAATTTACAGTGGGGAGAGAAGGCTTTTGAGATTGTGATGGGACATGGGGAAGCAAATGCTGAAGCAATAAAGAATGATGTTTTCTCTTACTTTTTTTAATGCTTATTGTACAGGGGTTTTAAACCACTGGTTTCCTTTTCCATCTTTCTCCATAGTTTTGTTGAGTCTGAAAGAACGCATGGTTCTTTATGGGCTCTGCATCTTCTGTGTTTGCTTCCTCTGTGAGCTCTTCCTTGCCTTTCAATACTGGGTAGCCTTTCCCTGGGTGTTGCAAGAGTATTCTGTGCTCATGGAATGGCACTGATCCCTGTAAAAAGTGACGTTAAGCCCTACACAGCATTGTGGTAGCACTCCTTTGTTCATGTCCTTTGTTTTCTTGTTTCAGATCTCGGCTTTCCCCATGTGGTGGAGTATCTTCCGTTAGATTTTGTGTCTTTTTTTAAATGTCCAAAGGAACATCTATATTCACTCTGATTTCTGGAAGCTGACCTTCTGTGCTGTGTTATTGTATCCTCAGACTGAAAAAACAGGCAGGATACCTTTCCTTATCTAGGGCAGTAGCATCCACTTGTGGTTATCCCCTTGATGACCTAGGCAAAGAAAGGGCATTTCCAAGACACAGTGACATCTTAAAGCTTGTGACTGTATAGTCATTTAATCCTTGGGTAGCAGAGTTAGAAACTCCAGACAGCAGCGCCAGTGCTGTGGACACAATGGCACTGCCACGTTGGCATTAGAGCTGTTTGTGCTGCCCGACACCTACACAGACTGTCACAATGCACAAGTGTCAATCAAAGGGTCACATAACTCCAAGGATTGCTGTTGCTTTACTTGCAGAAGGTCAGAGTTCAGCTGTCAGGACTGAAACTAGACTAGAATACGTGTATACTCTGGACCATGCTGAGAGAAGATACTTTATACTGTAAACCATATCTGATATATTTTCTGGAAGAAATCTCTCTCAAGATAATTCCTCAAATAGTTCTCAGCCTAGATTTCTCTCTTTAGATGTCCTTGTCTGCTTCATAATCTTTCTTTTGGGGGACTGTTTGATACCATTCCCCAGGCTGCTTGTGTTCCTATCCCACTGATGGCAGCTCTTGTTCAAAGGACATTTGTAGCAGCTACTTAATTCTATGTGGGGAGCAGAAGCCTTTGAAATGGATGGAGTTGTGGTGAACTGTCAGAAAAGAGCATTAAAGAAACACTTTTCTAGTATTTAGAATGTTGTTAGCATTTTACATAATTTAAACATTTGGGTAGTCATGTTTTACTTATTTGAATGCTGCTTGCTGTGACGTGCCTTGCAGTAGAGCTGTGAAGGGAGTGGTGATATTTCAAAATAACCCAGCTTACTTGGGTAATATTGAATTCTGTGGAAAAGAGGGGATCTGAGGGGGATTAGGCTGTGCTCATACATCTCTAAAAGTATTAGAGAAGAGCAGCAAGCAAAAATATCAATTTAAGAAATGTTTTCTTCTTTCCCTCTCCTTCTTTCTTTGCTCTTTCTGCTAGACAGGTCTGTCCTCACACCACTGAGTGGGAAGCAGATGTTCTCATGGTTCAGAGGATATTCTGTGGTTTTGAAAACTGCAGGTGAAATTAGGAAGAAGGAAGGAGCCTGAAGAATTTCAGCAGTGGGTGATTTTGCTAGAATTAAGAGTAAACATAACTGATTGTAAAAGGGATAAACAGTTTTGTAAATGTAGCTGCATATTCTGAAGGGTCTGCCCAGGAGTATTCAGAATCTGACATCCTGTGGCCCTCAGCTACTTTTTGTGAATCAGCATGCTGAAGGTATCTGTATATGGACTGATACATAAACTCTTGCCATTTAACTGCTTGACGTAATTTTCTAAAAATTATTTAAAAAAAGAGTTGCCAAAAAGACCCAAGCCTGCCCTCTTGTGGATTCATTACCAGTCCTGCAGATAAAATTAGGGAATCTTGTCCTTGGTTTCTGGTTGTCTATTTTTGTGCTTGGGGAACTTGGACTCCCAGAGGAAAACAGCAACTGATTCTGTTGTTCTTTCTGAGACACCCTTTGACCGAGCTTCCTGTTCATAGATTTTTGACAGTGCATTTCAGATAACTTGAACCTAGAGTAATGGATGGAAAATGGTTTAAAGAGAAAACCTGAAGCATTTCTACAAGCTTGCGGACTGAGGAAGGATGAGCAGCTATATTTACCTTCACAGTGCTATGAAAGCTGTAGAGAGCCAATGCCAATTGTCTATGTCTCTTCATCTGTTTAATTGCTAAGGTGTTAAACCTGGGCACTTGCTGTGCAAGAGAACTGCAGGAAAACCTTGTGTATGGGAACTGGGCAGGAAGGGTTAGTTATGTAATAATACCTTGTAGGGCATCATCTGAACTCAAATCTGACATCCCCCTTGACTTGGTACCATCACGTCTGATTTCAGATCAAAGCCGGTGGTCAGCAAAGTGTGTTATGTTTTAGCTGTGGTTGTGCAAAACAGGGTGTCATGCCTTATTACACTGAAAAACAGCCCAGGTTTGCCCCAGGCTTTAGATATCTCATTGGCATGCTTAACTCACTGAAGTTAAATGAAGGAGTTCAGTCCTTCTATCACCCTATACAGTGAGATAGAGGCTAGGGGAGTCACTGGAAAGTCACTTAGGCTGAATTTGTTTTCTGAGCCTTCAAATTACAGGTCCAACTTGGACGTCATTGGTACCATGAATTCTGGCATAATCAATCTTTTTACTAGGGCAGTACACCACTGCTGAGATGATGAGGTACACACACTCAACTAGCTCATCTTTTTCACCATACATTTGGATAATAATGCTCTTGGAATGGTTGTGATTACTTTGTAATTTCTAAATTAAAACTGTGATTTATTTAACCAAAACTAAAACCTAAATTTAACTAAAATCTTTTTGAGACGAATCCATTTCTTCTACAAAAGATTTAGCATTAATTATATTTCGTTTCCAAAAAAATTTAAAAAGACTCCTTCTCAAATATGTATTATTTTCTTTTCTTCAGTTATCAGTTTCAACAAGTTACACACACAAAAGAGATACACTCTTGGCTTCTAGTGCTTCATCTTTGACACTCTTGTTCCTCTTGTGTACTGAAAAAAATTGCAGTCAGTCCATTGTGTGCCATTTGGTTTGACAGGGTCAAAAGCTTCTGAACAGCTGGAGCTGTAGGTTGCCATCCCTCTATCGCCTCCCTTTGTAGAGGCATCCCCCAGCTGACTGTGCAGCACCCTCAGGAGTGAGTGCTGCTCAGTTTCTCACACACTGATGCTCAGTCTTTCTCCACTTGTTCGGACTGTCTCAATATGACCTTATCACTCTCAAGAATTTCCTGAAAGGTGGTTGTAGTCAGGTGGGGGTTGGTCTCTTTCTCTAGGCAGCAACTGACAGAACGAGAGGACACAGTCTTAGGCTGCACCAAGGGAAATATAGGTTGGATAGTTTTCCACGGAAAGAGTGGTAAAGTACTGGAATTGTCTGCCCAGGGAGGTGGTGGAATCACCATCCCTGGATGTGTTTAAAAAAAGATTGGGTGTGGCACTCGGTGCCATGGTTTAATTGAGGTGTTAGGGCAAGGGTTGGACTTGGTGATCTTAGAGGTCTCTTCCAACCTGGTGATTCGGTGATTCTGTGATTCTGTAATATGAGGATTAAAAAAATTCATAAAAATGTAAAGTGTCAACATAAGCATGAGACTGAAGTTATGAAAAGATGTTCGTTACGGCAAAACTACCTGCAAGTCATCAGGCAGAATACACAAAGTAATTAAAAAAATATATAACCAAATATATTAATAGCATAAAAATTCATGCTTCTGATGAACTAATAGAAAATTTACAAGAAAATTTATGTCAAAATAGCAAGATCTACATTGTCTTCTAGCTAGTTGTCAGTCCCGTTTCAAAATACCTCTCTATAATAACAACTCAGTCTTGCCATAATTGCAGCTCTTTCTTGATATAAATATTTAAGCATCTAGTGAGATATGGGACACTGTTTAAACTTTATCCTCTAAAGCCCTGTAACGGATAAATCCTTTTAAAATGGATTTAGCATCATCTCAGTTTGATAGATATTTATGATATAAAAGACCTATCCCACCTGCTATTTTCCTTTGTCAAATAGGATTATTATTCTTGGTTACATGATAATGCTTTATTAAATGGATTGCGTTCATTTAGACATATAAACTCTATTTTCTTTCCCGGAGTTCTTTCCTTTATTTTAAGTGTTTGGTGGCAGTTAATGGCTTAAATATACTTAGTGTACAAAATTTAAATAAAATAGGAATGGCAGCTGTCCAATACAGCAGTGCAGCTTAGCATAATGAGCAGTAATAAAGAAGATAACAAGTCTATTAGCTAATATTAATTCTTAGACAATGTGTCCAATTAAATGTAGGACAATAAAGAGGAATTTAATGGTTGAAAAGGCATTAGTCCAGCAAGTTTATCAATATCTGGTTTTAATTTTAGAAATGTGAACCCTGTTATTTTTAATTATGTCTGTTTCTATCTCCTCGAGCACCCCTTTTTCTACATACGTATTTGGATGTGGAATTTTTGATTCTGTTCTCTCCTCATCAATCTTTCTATTTTTGTTAAAAGGTATGAATGAATGAATGAACCCTTTCAACTACCTCTGTGCATTTCTTCCAAAATTGCTCCCATTTAGCAGCATGGAGTAGCTTCAAGATGCATACGATACTCCCAAGTGTGTAATAAGCAAAGTCATATGGTTTAGGTAATCAGTTCTATGAGTACAGCAATATATAACCAAAACCTCAAATTCTTAATAAAAAGTTGTGCTACACTTGTCTCTCTAGGATGTACTTTACATTCCAACAAACCAAGTCTCTCTGAGACTTATATTGGGAAAAGTGCCATCAAAATCTCCTACTTTTTGTGTTCCAAGATGCTTTCTCCAAAGCGCGTGCTTTTATTTCACATTTACTCCATGTAAGACAGGGTTTCTTTCTGTGTATTATCTTTAATATTATTTTTTTATATCAGACTGAGCACATTTTAATAAAATATGGTGTGTGTTATTGAGAAGTTAGAACCTTAACTTTCAACTAGCTGTTAATAGAGGATATTAATATAGGACAATCCTCGCATCTGGGGAAGAGTTTCTCTTGGTGAGTTATTGTTCCTTTTCATTATATTCTCTATCCCATGAAGACTTACAGAAACTTTCAATTTAGTATTAACTGTGAATTTAATTAGTGTTGTTATCCTGTTAGATTACTTATGACATTGCTAATTAAAATTTGAATTGGCACTGTTGTCTATACTTCCCTACTGAAAAAAACTAATGCTAACTAGAAATGTGTGAAATAACTGACCACTAAATATTAATATATTTTATATTTTTACTATCGGGAATGACCTATATGAATGACCAAAATTACCTATTTTTCTTTTAAAACCTTTTGAACGATGACATCTGAACTCTTTTTCATTTTTTTTATTGAAAACTTTTTTCTGACTTTCTCTGGGGTGATACAAAGGAAACCTTGGATGATATTTTCAGTGTAAAACTAGACATCGTGATGTAAATTCAGAAATAATGTAAAATTCATGAACAAAGTTATAGAAAAATGCAAAGGAGATAAATGCAAATGATAAGAACATCCCAAGATTTTATAAGATTGATGCTTGCTTTAGGATGGAAATGGATTGGGGAGCCTGAGGTTTTGATTTTGTGAAGTTTGGGCTGCACTTCCCCCTGACTTCAGAATGGTTTAGAAATGATCTGCAATAGTGCTCCTTCTTTTCACTCCTCAGACTTCTGCATCCTCTGGAGCATAAAACCTATCTTGAAAAGCTTCTCTCTGTTAGAATGGAGAGGTTATATCCAGCTGCAATTTGCTTTTTCCTCTCATAAGATAATCAGAAATAATAGCCAATTTCTGGTGGTTTTGCAGCCTTTTGGGATTTAGTAAAATTGAAGCATTTTGTTGAATTTTTGCAGAGCTATATTTTTATCAGATACTCTGTCATAACAAGTTATTTCTTGCAAATCTATGATGTGGACTCTTTTCCTGGTTGAGCAGATTCTACTGTTTGCTTGAACAGTTTTAGTCAGAGAGTATTTCTCTGTGGACATGCAATAAATTGTAGAAACATTTTCTGAGTTCATGGCGTAACCTATGATGATAAGTCATGTTAACATAAGTTGCAAAATTTTTTTTTTCACATCTAAATGCTTTTCACTCTTATCCTGGAAGCCAAAGGTGGCTTCATAACTACATATTAGAGATTTAGCAAGAATGGAATATAAAAAGTATTTTTATTTTAAACATTCAGATCTTGTATAAAATAATAATATAAATAAGGAAGAATTGATTTTTATGTTGTTCAGTGTTTTTGCTAGGAATATTTTATTTCCCTACCCACATACAACAAAGTTCTTTAAAAAATGGGATATGATTACCAAAAGATGCAATAATTAAATTCTAAGCTCTTCCATGCCATGAGTACTAGTTTTATCCTGGTACGGAATACTAAATAAAGAACATCTGTCCTTGGAATTGCCAGGGGCATACTGTGCATTTGTCTATAAGGCGGATGGTGAGTAGTCAAACTTGACCTATATCTCAACAAAATAGATTATGAGCTATATCTAACTTAAACTTCACATATCTGACATGTGTAGTCAGTATACTGTTTCTCAACAAAGCTTTGAGCCTGATCCCAGAACTCTGTCATCACAGAGGTTAGAGACTGCAGCTGCCTTGTGTCCCAGAGCACAAGGCAAAACTTGCTCCAAATTATTCAGTCTCTTATGTAGGGATCCCCTTAACACTTACCAGTCATCTGGTAAATGTTAAGGGCATGGCCACATATCAGCTTTGTATTAGTTCCTCCTTTTTATGATAGGGTGATAACACTTGGATATTAGGGGAGGGCAAAAGGAAGATCAGTACCATTTCCTCTAAGTGTAGGGCACAGCCAGTGACACATAATGCAGCCCCATTGAGGCAGCCAAGCTTGTTGCAGAGGAGCTGGCTCTAGCAGAGCTAGCAGCATTGTCCCTGCATCATTTCATCACTATGCCCATTCTAATTAATTTCTCATGTCAGCAATTAGTGTGGGTGCAAAAGTATGATCATGATGCTAGAAATTACCTTGGCTATGCTTCTATGTTCCCAAGTGTCCCAAAGCAAGGGAAGTTTGTATGGCTCTCTTCAATAGGTGTTTTGGTTGTCTATTATTCATGCAAACTACATTTTGATGCACCTAAATATTCATTCCAGTCTCCCTTGGAAATCCTCCTGTAAATTTAAATGATGGACACCATCCACCTGAGATTATTTCAGAAGAAGCCTTTTTTTTGCAGAGGCAGCCCAGTAGACACTAAGACACAAAAGTAGCCAGTTTAGGATGACTAGTTTGGTTACCAGCTTTCAAGGCTTATACCTTTTATGACTAGACATCCCAACATTTTGACTAGTGAACATTGAATCAGTCCACAAAAATATGTGATATACGTCTTCCAGAAAGAACTGTGATGAAAGAATAAATTCAATGCTGCCCAGCTCCACAGCTGCTTATTCCCGTGCTTCCAAATGTAAAAGAATGGGCATCAGAAATGAAAACACTATTCCATCACTGACCTGATCATGTTGTGTAGAGAGATAAAGAAACCTCCACTTGGTTTTGGTTTAAGTCCAGACTACTGTAAGCCCTGTTTGCCAAAGCACTACGCACTGAGAATTCATGCTAAATTCATCTCCACTGACCTTCTGTCCTGTTTAAAGTTTGCATTTTCCATGATTCTTAATCCTTGTTTTAGAATTTTTATTTGCATTTTGTCCCTAAATATCTGAGTCTCCATGTGGCTATATTAAGGTATTTTGTCTCAATGTGCCCCTCTCATAAGCAGTTCACCCAGTACCTGTCTTTCTCATTTAGGGTGTTTTCCAAGAGAGATATGGTTGAGACATGTCAAGTTTTTCAGTCAAAATTATGTAAAGTATCAAGTAAGATGCTTTTACAAGTTGAAATATAGTACGTATGAACACAGTTTCTTTTCCTTTGTCAGCTACCAAATTTAAAGTAATGAATAAATTGGTATTTCTCTGAAAAAACTCCCAAGCATTTTCCATAGTATAATGTTCAATTGACTACTTAAATGCCTAAGTTTTAATTATTAATTAAATTCAATGCAATTTTTGTTCTGATCGTTCTGGTTGTTTTCTTGCCTGGTGATTGATGCACCTGATTGTTGCTGTGTTAACTGACATGCTGTCAGTCCATTTGCCCTTTTCAAATATTGGCACAGCTTTAGAATGAGAATTTACCTACTAATACCTATTTGTATTAAAAATGAGCATGGTTGCTGGAGATTCATCTTAGCCAGCTCTTTCACTTTTTAGAAATTTATGTATGTTGAGATCTTTTCTAAAAAAAAAAAGCTGTCAGGTGTTTGTAAAGATTTCTGTGATGGTTTGATACTGTAAAATTGGTATAAAATATGGAGGATATGGTTCTTGTCTCAAATATTTTACAAGATACATTACTTCTCAGTCATGCTATTCACATATACCTACAAACACATCCTTTCTTCTCTGTGGGGAGAAATAGTGATGTTGCATTCTCTCACCAGAGGAAAAAAAAGGGACTGACAACAGAAGTCTACTGCTCGTTAAGTAAATTGCATCGTGAGCACCATTTCAACAAACCTGGAATGATCCCCACGTTTTTGTGCCCTGAGAAAATTGTCTGGGTTTTTAGTATTTTGTAGTCTACAGGGTAGCTTAGTTTCCAGAGCTGTTGGCTGGTTTCTGTGCCACTGGAGTTGGGACATCAATGGGCCCACACTTGCTCCCTAGCTGCAAGTCAGCAGAGACTCAGCAGCCCATTGGGAGCACGTATATTTTATGTCTCAACGAAAGCAGGCTTCTCATGCATTTATTATGCGCTTAATTTGGTGTGACAGGTTGCATTCCTTTTGGAGTTGTGATTTTTGAGAAAACGAGGCCTTTCAGCAATTGCCAGAAAGCTTTACCTTTGCGTTGTACCCTGCGGAGTTTGGTACAGTTAGTCCATTCATGGATTGGCCTGGCACACATGACAGAAATCAGCAGAAAATTTGGATTCAAAGAGAATCCAATGTACCAATATAATGTATCTAATGTAAAAGCAGAATTAAATATCCAATAAGCAATAGGGAAGTATAATTAGCTTTCCAGATGAGGAACTATTACCAGATCCAATATTGCATGCAGTCTTCAAAGTAGTTCTAAATTAATTGATAAAACGAAAAATTCTTAAAATAAGTGGATACAAAACCGTTAACCAAATACGGTATCCATACTAATTTATGTTGCAATTAATCAGAATATCATATGGTGATTTTAAGGGCTGTTTTTATGATGGAACTGAGTCTTAGAAATTGTTTGATTTCATCTTTACTCGCATATCCCCTAGGAACTATTCAAACAGAAAGATTGGATCTAGCATGCTACCATCTCTCGGAGCTTTCATGTTTTCAGTCACTTTGAAACTTCTGTAAGCTTTGGATAAAACCTGAAAGAGGAAGAAGGTAGAAGAAGGGCAGGGATGTGTATGAAACAATGTCATGTTGAGACACCGGTATGAATTTCGTGGTCTTTAGTCTTTCAATGCTTGCTGTCTCTCTAAAGAGGAAGCTGAAGACAAATACTGGTGAGTGATCATCAACATGTCCAAAAGACTATCTAGCTTTCAAATGAAAAGCAGGAAAACTGTAAAAAAAATTAAATATTGTTTGCAAATTGTAGTTGAGGATTTTATGACCATATAAAAGGAGACGTTCTTTATGGCTGCAAAAAATTTTCTGGACTGTGTCTATATTCACATTTATGTCAATCCTAATTCTATTTTGGCACTCAAATTGTATCTTTACAATAGCGTCTCCTTGTCTGTCTGAATAAGAAGCAATTAATTTCTTGTTGAGGTTCAGAAAAATTGCCTGGTATGTTATGCCACAAACTGCATCTCTAATCCTTAAAAAAAGAACAGTGTGGGCAGATGATTTCACCTAAATAAAGGATTTTTGGGGGAAGTCAGGGGACTCCATGTGGGTGTAATGATCTACATTTATGCACCTGTGGACCTCAAGACTCAGGCAATTTAAGGCATTAGAAGCTCTATTTGCTTGAGTACTTCCATTAATTTTAGTATGACGATTCACAGTAATAAGCACCAAGCTCAGAAGCAAATCAAGATCAGCCCCTACAGTATTTAAATGTTTGTGCAGTTCTGGCATCTTTGCCACTGAGCTTTTCTCTTTTATTCTTGCATACACAAAGGATGCAGCTGCAAGTGAGTCTGAAAGCAGTGGTCACCTCTGCAGGATCAACATCTGTGGAATGCACAAGGCCATAGATCCTGTGCATGCTTCTGTCATTTGCCAGTTTTCTCCCCTGCTTCAGGAAAAGCCCAAGGACAATGACAGTGATACCTGTTGGTAAAAACAGATGATCTCTGAATGCTGACAGCTGTACTGTAAAATCCCTATTATGGATAACCTTGCCACACTATTTGACTTTGCAAGGAGCGTCTGTCCTTTCCTAAATTGAATGATTGGATGGAAATTGTCATTCTTAATATGTTTACCTTCCATTTAATGAGCAATCCCTTTATGAAGGGTGAAGACAATGCAGCTTCACATGCGGGTTTTGTTCCAGTTCATCAAAGGAAATCCCCTTGCAATGTCAGAGCTCCTCTGTGGCTGGCAGCACCAGGAGCTGTAACTACCTGCTGTGGAAGAGGGAATCATTTAAAGTCAGTGCAAAAAGATTAAAGGGACAAAATTTCAAACTGGGACTTATCTAAGGCCAGGAAATGCCTCAAGGTACTTTCTGTGGAATTTCAGTATTTTGCACTACCTGGTAATATACTGTATGAGGTCTTCCAGTAATCAGGGCTTCTCCTCCCCTGGTACCCTCACCCCCCTTTCCCTATTGCCTAGGCTTCATCATTATGACCGTGTAAAGACAATAGAAAGACATTTTGAGAGATTTTTTCTGCTTTCATGAATCTTCTCTGACCAATTTCTGCCTTTCTATTGAAGTTAAAAGCATGGCTGGTGGCAGAATTTGTATTGCTGACTGTGGTTTTGAAAGACCCACACATTCTTTGGCTAGTCAGTCAGTGCAAAGAGAAGTCAAACAAGTGTAAATTATAGGCAAAAATCTATTTTATAGCCAGGGAACACGTGATGTGCCATATCGTTACCTGTCTTTTATGCTCCATTATTCCAGTGAATGATTTCCATCGATACAAATGGCTCCACAAAATTCAATTTAATTACTAAACTGTGGTCAATATCCTGGTCACAAGAACAGGTGGCCAGAGTCTGTGGCCATCACATGTAGGGCTCCATCTACATGTTGTGAAGTGCTGGAGCTGTGTGTCCTGATGGTTTCAATGACAAGCCAGGTTTGATGCGCCATTCAGCAAAGGTCAGCTCTCATCTTCCCTCATATGGAGCCAGAAAACTCATTAAAAAGCTATGTTTGATTGAAATATCTTTACTGTGGCTATTTATTTCCTGCATCTTTAACTCACAAAGAATTTACATGACTGTCCAATCTTCTTTAGTTCCTGACCCGTACTTTTTTTGTTTTTCTGTCACTTAAAAATATGTAATCTGTGCTGCATTTTATAGTGAAAAAGCTGTATGAAATCTGTATTTTTTAGTTGTTTGGAAATACCTCGCATTGTATCATTAAAACAGCATTTTCCACTGCATTTTAAGAAATGGGTGGATCATTTTTAAGGCATTCTATATACTTTTTCTATATTTGAGTCCCAGATACTTTCATTTTCCTGATTGTACAGATTATACATTTCTATGCTTTTCTACAGCTTTAAGTTTAATTAGAAGCATAAAAAAAATACAGTATATGACCAGAAACCCCATAAAATCATATGACATCTAACTACAGCAACAGATCCAAATATTTTCTGGAAATGCAGGCACTGTGTTGAGTTTCAATTTGCATCTCAGTGGAGTTATAGTTTCCCCAGAGTTAATGTTGATAACATAGAGATCCTATTTAAACAAGGCTAAACAAGTTCAGTAATATTGTATATATTTATCTGCAAAGAAAAATTGAAAAATGTGTAGATGACTTTTAAAAATTCTCTTTCTGTTATCACATACATGAGGTAAAATTAGGCATTGTAATTAAAGATGATTAAGGACAGTATTTCCTTATTTATGATTGCATATTTTAGACACCTTTCAAACTCTCGTTATGAACTTTTGATTTTATTTTCATTCCTAACACTTACTTTTAATTTGAAAGAAGAAAGTATCTAAGAAATATCATCAGGTGAAATTTCTAATACAAGTTTAAGCGATTCTAAAAAAATAACATGAATGTATTAATAACAAATCATAACCCCTTACAAATGAGGGGTACTTTTGTTTTTATACAGAGTTCACATTTACTAGGAGCATACTTTTTGGTTAAGCCTAATTAGTTACACATTAAATTGAAGTAAGGTCTCTTTTCAGATTCTGTGGCCTCAGATTCATTTTGCTTCTTGGAGGTGATGTTGGAAATAGCAAGCTGAGTTATTTCTGTATTTTCAAGGGCTACTGGAAATAGTAGAGACAGCCAGGTGAGGAGGTTAAAATAAGGATAAAACAATTGCTTGGTGAGGCATGATACACAAAAGAAAAAGAAATAGGTTTTTGCCTTATCCAGTAGATTGAAGCAGTTTCATTTTGTAAGCTGGCACAGAGAAAATCACTTGGGATCAAGAAGGGGGTTTTTGCAATCTAGGGAGAAGATAAGCATCTCTTCCTTTTTTTTTTTTTTTTTCCTGCCCTGTAAGAATATTGAAATTTCTGTTTACAATCCAATATGAAGCAGCTTACAACATTTTTACACCAGAAAACCAATTTGCTCATGGGAAAACTAATAGAACTGAAAGCCATTCTCTGTAAGGATACTCAGCTGAAGACTGACAGGAATTTTCTTAACATGTGCATATATGTCTTTGTGGTGCTACCTAAATAAATCATGTCAGACAGTCTTCTTCCAACTAGACAAGTACTTGCAGAACAATGGCTGTATATAATTGGTAGCAATTGGAAACAGCCTGGAGTCCAGAAGCCAGAAATACAAAGGACTTGAAGAAGAAACTGCTCTCCCATTCTGAAGGAAAAGCCAACTTTTCCTTTAGTTTCTTTCAAAGCCAAAATTTGGCATAGTTACATAGGCCACCATTGACCACCCTTTGCACTGAAGCTTCCCTAAGCCTTTGTTTTACAAACATGGTTTTCCCTTGAACTCCTCCTAAATTTTAAATTCACTGCACTTTTCAAAGGGCTTTTGTTGTTGTTGGGGTTTTTTCTGAAGTATCCAACAGTAGAGAGCTACTCTATGGTGGCGGTAATCTCACGGTTGTATTTGCTTACTTCATGTGGAGTAACAGTGACATCCAGTGGTTGGCTATTTCAGCCAGATGTATAAATCACTATTCCAGGCAGCATTTCAGTGAGTGCATTCCTGCCAGTGTTTCCCTTCTAGGGGTTCCCTTGGGTGGGAGATGAGGGGAAAGAGAAAGCAAATTTATAGTGCAAGAGATTTACTCTAGGAGTTTCAGCAAGTGTTGTGCTGAAGTGAGAGAAAATTGTTCATGATTTTAAATTCAAAAAACTTTTTTTTTGGTGTTCATTTCTGTGGTTTAAAATCAGTTCATGCAGCACTGGAAGGTTGCTTCACGATGTGTTAAATTTTACTTGGTATCTGAAGATCATAGAATCATAGAATGTCTCTACCACATAACTATGCAGATGTGCACATAAAAGAAGACATTTTCCTTTGCCATCTGCAATTAATAATCTTGTAGCTGAATAGGGGAGAGAGAGAGAAGATAATGGGGAGAATTTTTCATCTCTTTTCTTTGTGGTATGACATATGTTTATTCTAATGACTTGTTATACTAAAGGGCCTGTTATTATATATGAAATAGGCATCCCAGTAACTGCATTCATTCTACACTGTGCAACTTGTTGAAACAGTTTTTTGGTTGTCAAAGCTTGAATGAAGCTCTTAAGAATGAAAAGAAACTTTTATTACTGTTCATCTGAATCAGTCATGTTGAAAGGCATCCGAACACAAATTCTTCACAGGGTGTTACTGTGCAATTCTTCTTGTAGGCCTTATTTCCTTCCATTCTAAACAGATGATCTGTCAACTAGAAATGTAAACCAAAATAGCTTTTCTTTTATATATATATATATATATATATATATAAAAATCACTTATTTTCACTCTTGTATCACATTCTATAATCGTCTCTTCAGATGCTCTCAGTAGTAATTATTTCCTTGGTCAGTAAGGAGAAAGAGCAGTGGTGGTACCTCTGTACCTCCCTTGCTGAATGATAACCGATTTTTGGTCCATGCAGTAAGAAATTTTTGTTCTGAACTGCAAAAGCATTTGAAATCGTGTCTAAGCTTTGAAAAGGTTGAAGTGCTGGCACATGGCTTCTGAATTATGGCAGGGATCATTCCCGAAATAGTGCTCAAAGTGATTAAGATAAGATAGATGGCAATGCCTACAGAGTAATAAAAAAGTGCTTCTTTATTGTCCCCCTTGGTGGTGTGACTGAAAAAGTCAACACGTTGCAAATCAAAACAGGCAGTGTCCCCATAATTTTAAGCCAAACACTGGGAAGCCTGTGAATTTTATTACCAGTTAAGTAAATAAGAAACATTGATTTAATTTTGAGAAAGTAGCAGTATGTTTCCATTCTCTCATGTTTGTGTACTTTCCTACTTCCCTAAGTGCCCTGCTTCCAGTAGCCCTTGATGAAATTTCTTGTTATAAGTCAAAAAGGAAAACTTTGAACAAAAAAAGCCCTTGTAGACATTTCAAAATCTGGTGATTTGTGACTAATCTCTTCCAGAGTTAAAATGAACAATACTTTTTAGTTAAAGGCTGAGAACTGTGAGATTTACTGCGAAGTCCCCCTAGGCTGGAAATAGTGTTTTCAGCCATGTGTACAGTGTAACATTTCCTGTGGAGGTATCTGAGGATGCATGTCAGCAGTTGTTTGGGGAAAATCCTGTGTCTGTCCAAGCCTTTGCAAATGTGCAAGCTGATCTTAAAAAAAAAAAAGTTTATTTCAGCTCTTTATTGGTGCAGCTGGATGCTGAGTTTAATTTTATAGATATCTTTCAGTTCAAAATTCAAGGAAAAAAATGGTGTTTACTGTTCTTGGCCTCAATTGTCATTAGGATATAAATCCTTCAGAGCACTGGGGTAGGTGAGCTTCTGAGAAGATGCACTTCAGGGCTGATTTGCTGATATGTGAAAAAGATGAGAGGTGGTTGGCTTGCTCCAGTACTTTGGGTGTAGATGTGCGGCAGCACGGCCACGCTACCGGGATGCCCTCAGCAGTTCTGCCAGATCGGCTGCTTGGGGGGCGGCACGCGAGCCTGGATGAAGGAAGCTCAGGGCCTGCCTGCTACGCCCTGGCCACAGCAGGAACACACACAAAAGCGGTCGAGAACGCAGCTTCCTCACTCGAAGGAGCCTCCCCCAGGCTGGTGGTGAAGGCGCGCCGGCAGAGACAAAGGAGGAGAGAGGCGGCTGCTGCTTGGGTTCCAGAGAATTTAATCTTCTGAAGATGCAGAAGCAGCAAGACCATGAACGAGGAATTACAGGCATTTTTATACTGGGACAAAGGGAGGCGGGTGAGGGGTATAACCCAATAGTGAAAGGGAACATGGGAGGGGTTGACAGAGGAACAGCCAATGGGGATAGAACAGAGGAGGGATTGATACAGACAACCAATGGGACACTGAGGAAAGGGGAACATTCCAGAACACAATGCATATGGAACAGGGGAAATACATAAGCATAGGCTTATACATGAAACTAGGAGGGGACACAAGCCAATGGGGCTGCAGGGGGCTGCAGGAACTCGCCATAACTGGGAGTTGGATTTTAGGAGTTTTGCACTGCTACGTAGATGGAGACATCTGTCTAATGAAATATTTTTAACATGAAGTGTATGTTTCTTTTTAACACAAAGTGTATGTTTCTTTAAAAACTACTTCACAGCATACCATGCACAGGATGTGTAGTCTGAAAAGGCAGTTTTCTCAATTACAGTGAAAGTAATACTTTGACTAAAAGGGGTTTTCCACTTGTATTTCTTCTATGGCTAGTTAAAATTTTCTTCTGCTCAAAATGCTATCTTATCTTCTGGTTTGGAAACCAGTTACAGCACTGCAATTCTTTTCACTTCTTGCTTAGTAAAAAGTGAAAGCAGTGAAATACAAAAGGCTGTTACGTACCAAGAAAACATCTTGTGAATTGTCTTTAGTTAACAATGACTGTGAAAAGGGTCACTGGGTTTCAATATATACATACACTTGTGACTTAATAAGCAAGAGATCTTGCTAATCTGTTTAATACCAAAACTCTCTTATCCAAATATACAGCAGTTTCAATCCAGCATTCCTAGCACAAGTCATAACTTAATAAACATGTTTGGTCGGAAAAGCATTTTAGAGGGATTTTTAGGGGTTGCTTCAGTGTATTTGACTGGGTTTTCCTGACTTGTTTGCATCTCTGTAGCATACAGGCTGTTATTAATTTTGTCTGTACCCAAGTTGGTGAAACTAAAACACAGTTCGGTCTGAACCCTTTATTTTGTCATGTGAAAAACTTCAGATATCTGTTTCTTTCTTACTTTAACCTTGAGCTTTGATCTTTAGTGACAGTTCAGATTTAAAATCACTTCCTACTGGATCACATCAGTAAGATGATTGAAGGGAATTGGAACCCAAGCTGTTTACTCAGTTGACCGTCAGAAAGTTTCCCTTCAAGGAAAGCATTTCAATTAATGTTATACAAACCACAATGAGAGTAGAGACCAGCCTAAAGCCATGTATATGGGTGTCAGTTAAATTCAGATGTCAAACATGGCTTTTAATTACAGACCTACAGCTGCAAATCGGTGGTATTTGAAGCATGCTGGTGATTTCAGCTCCACTTTGGTAACCCGTGATATCTGAAAGGGAAGTGAGAGCCTACAGGTAAAGGTTTATGCACGGGCCCTGTGTGCTTCAAACTGTGAATACAGAAGGTTTGTTTGCTCATCAGCCAGAAGTCTAATGAGGAAACAAACTCTTCAGAAGAAGAACAGACAGTTCCCTTCACCATATCTTTAAATGATGGCAATGGCATTCTGGCAAGGGTAAACACAGGGTAAAGATGCCTTAGAGGTCTTCCAGCTCCTCCAGCTGTATCCTCTATATATCCTTCTAGAGACCACAAGCTCACCCTTTGGGCAGTTCTTTTTGGAGAGCATGTTAATGTTTGAGTGTATTCTTTCTTTTTATTAATTTTTTGTATTTCACTTGCTGGCTATTCACAGATTTCATTTTCATCTGTAGAGTCCTCAATTTATCAAGACAAATATTTCTCAGATTTCTTAGAATATTTTTGAGGCACTTTTGAACAGTGATGAAAAAAAAGGAGGACCATAATAATTTCCAGACAAGGGTGAAAAAATTGTCAAGTTGGCATTGATACGGTGTCGTGGAATCTTTCAGATTTAATTGTTTGAATAGTTTGAGTAAAATAAAAGAATGACAGTTCAATTCAGCTGGAAATAACAATATTATTCCAGGTAGAAAAAAGTGTAGCCTTCCTTTCTGGGTTATGGAGTGTTCTGTTTTTTCTTCCATTTAGCAAGCATCATAGTAGCAGACCACTCTTTTAGCTTAGTGAGAGATGCTGTCTATAACAGTATTCTCAAATTTGAGAGTTTTTACTTTGGAAAACAGAAGAAAAGTTTTCATTCAACAGCAGAAATTTAAAGACAAAAATAAGTAGTTTCCAGTTACAGGCAATTTTCAATTTTTGTATTCAGAACCAAGAGACAATTAAGTGTTTTACATTTTCCAGATTTGTCCCTTTCGCTTGACCAAGACAAAAATAGTTTTTTATTTGAATTCTTGGTGCAGTTTGAGGAATACAACAGCAACATGACTGAAATATTTAAAAGCTACTATTGCTGAAGCAAAACTATGGCTGAAGGCACCAGAATACAATCAGCCTGACATGGTACCCTGAACTGAAGCTTTGGAAGAAAGCATACCTATGAAGCATTATTGCAAACTGCAAAGTCAGTCAGCAAAAAAATTAAAGCAAGGAGTGTTTAGCTACATAAATAAAATCATAGAATCATAGGTTGGAAGGGATCTTTGAGATCATCCAGTTCCATCCCCCGTGCCATGGGCAGGGATGCCACCCACTAGACCAAAAACAGTACTGAGAAGTAGCTGCAATAGATTTAATTTCTGGTGATAAAGAGATCCCTAAGCATAAAATTAATTGTTTTGTTAAAATTTTGGTAGTCTTGTTCCCCTGCAGTGCATATTTCACTCATTTCTAAAGCTTAGCACAGCAGAAATTTGGATAATCACTGTAAAACTTAGCCCCAAAGACCCTATTTCTGTACAGCATACATTTGGTACTTATAATCCAGAGCTAAATTTTTTGGGTTTTCTGGGTGCATTCTTTGGACCCCGTGCAAACTGAAGAGCAATACACTTATGTTTAAAAATATAGTACATTCTTTAATACGCAGTTGTACCGCAAGAACTGTTTTTCTATTTGTGTAGAGATGAGCATGTATTGTTGGCACAATTTTTTCTCTTCAGTGTACATACCCAGATGTATCTGGAGAGAAATGTCTCTTAAAACTCTCAATTATTCCCCACTAATTATAGAAAAGTACTTTGGACTACTTGAATACCTCATTATACACAGCTGAACATAGTTTTTCATTTCCTTTTCAGAACTTGTTTGAAGAAGGTGCTGATAAGGGTTAGATAAAGTGTTAATTGGATTACATTGTATTTGTGAGAGAGATGAAGAGGGAAGACAAAGTTCTTGCTCTGAAAAAGGAGTGGAAGTGACTTCATGTTCCAGACTATGATAATGTAATTTAGTTCAAATAATTACAGGGCATTTCACTTACAGGAAAAGTTTCATTGGCTCCTACTTGAGCTCTTTTGCCCTACTATAATGACAAACAGTGTCTGCTAATTAACTTAATTCATATTTAACTGGGTGTTTCTCTGCTTAAGAGCAACCCTTATTGTCAACAAGCTGGGATTCAGCTGCCTGCCTCTCATTTTTGTCAATGGGCTATAGTGGCTTTATGAGATGCTGTGGTGACATATGGTGAGCTCAGGAGCTGCTGGACAACATTTAGGTTAGTTTAAGCTAAACTGTTCTTTAGAAAGTCTCCAAATTCAGATAACTGAAGTCCTCATTCAGGTCTTCTGTTGAGTGTGGGGTTTGTAGCGACACAGGAATTCTAAGTTTTTTCTGTCTTCTGAATTGATAGGGTGATTTATTTATTTATTTATTGGAGATGTTTAATTATCAAGCTATTTTAAATAAGTAGCTGACTTTGACTGTGCTGCTCTGAAATGAAAATTAGTGCGAGTAAACAACTCTGACCGAGCAAATCTTTTGACTGTAGAAAAATCTAATGTGCCAAACCTGTAATTTTTTTAAATCAGGATAAATGGCTTTATGATTTGATACTGCGTTGCTGTAGAGATTACTGTCCCCTGTTTGTCAGTATGCCTGGGCAGTATATGCAAGAGCATCCAAAGCAGATATGATTTGTGTTGTATGAATGCACATAGCATTTCTAAGCTGATCTGGGGTCACTGGGGCATTCTCTGCTCCTGGGAAAATCTCTTAAAAGTAATTAATCCAGCACATGCTCATCAAAGTTTCAGAAGAGGGATGCAGTTTCCAGCTAAACCCATGGTGAGATTAGTAGTGAAATTTGTCAGGTAAGGCTGGGACAGTTTTGCACCATGACCAGGAGGACTTTTTTATCTGGGCTGCCTTGACCACCCTGTGGTCTGAGAAGCTGCTTCTGACACTTTTCTATAGGTTTGGGTTCAAAATCTTTATCCAACCTCATCCCTTCATGATGAAAAGCTGAGGTGAACAGGAAGATTTTTTCAAATATAAGTACTCAATTGAAGTGGGCTTCTTAATAGCTACTTCAGTGTAGTCCCACCACTCTGCTCCTCATGCTTGCTATGACCTTTCCAATGCTTTCACATTTATGCATAACATTTAAGAAAAGATTGCTGATAATGGTAAGCAGTAGGTATGTGGTGATAACTGCCTGCCCAAGAGGTTAAAAGGGTAAATGAATGCCAACTGAGGAACACCATGATAAATTTAGGACCAGTCCGTGAAGCGGAAATAATGATAATTAGAAGCTCTCCAAGTACTTGGCTCTGAAAACTACAAGGCAGGAAAGGAAAAGAGTCACTGGTAATGAAAGCAATGAAATAAGTCTACTAATGATGATGAGCTATGAGGTAAAATCCTGGTTTCAGGAAGACCATTGTTGATGAATGGCAGTTTGAGGAAAAAGCAGCAGTTTTTTATGCTGGTGCCAGCTCAGATGTTACCAGGACCAGCCAGTGACGTGAAGGAGCTGTCCTTCTTCCCAAATATGCATGAGTTGACTTTAAGTATATTGCCCTTTTTCTCTGTGTTTTACTACAGGAAATGAATGTTTAAGTGCAATATTCTGCCTCAAGTTTCACTGGTAACACTGGTTTCCAAGCTAGGTGGTTGTGACCCAGAAACAAGGTGGAGATGAAGAGCACACATTTTTTGATAAAATGCATAAGCACACAGGTGGGACACAGAGACCACCATAAGTGAAGGGGGACTGAGGAGGAGGAGGAGGGAGTTCCTCTGAACCTGGATATTCACGACATCTCAGTCTCTAGAAAACCACATCTTTTAAAACATACTTAATAAAATTAATTTATAACCATTGTGTTACTCTAGCTTCTATCCAGAAGATTAACTCTCTGTCCAGAAAGAATCTCTATCTTCCAATTAAATCACGGTATCTCATGTCTCTCTCAACACACTTGTCTGTGTGTGTTGGTTTCTGAAATGCTGAGCACTATGGGGTGATGATTAATAGGATGTTTTGTTCCAGCAGTATTCCTTTTTGCAGAGACAGTTCTAGTTGATATTAAAGCCAGTGACCAGAGCACAAACACTGGTGTCAGTTCCTGTTTGGCTGCCTCACATAAGAGGGAGTATTAGTGATGCCATACAATTGTGGAACAAGCTTTTGTTTACATGGAATGATGGTGTCTTTAGACAGCCTGTGTGCCACAAGTTCGGAAGATGAGGAGAGATGTGTTAGCACAGACCTCTCCCAGCCCATGTACTGCTGCATGTCCTGCTGGGAGCAGACTGTCTGCTGTCTGGATTCCCTGTCACGCACAAGCAGTGACCAGACTGCTGCCCAGGACTTCTTATTTGCCTTGGATTATCTCACAGGTTTCAAGTCCTTGTGGACTGAGCCTGTTCTTCTTCTCCACTTTCCTAAAACTGCATGCCTGTAATGCACTATTGAATAACGATCTAAACCTTGAGTAAATGATCCTACAAAGTAAATTGTGGTAACTATTGTATTTAGGCTGTTGGGGTACTTGGCGTGTCCATCTAACTCCTTTATAAGAGAATAGGGATACAGTTTTACATCTCCTGTAAAATTAATTGCTCTTGGAGTCTTGGAAACACTTCCAAGGCTGCAGTTGCTATGGTGATAGATGTGGTATGGAGATGTAGATAGATTGCCTGAACAATACTAGCCAATCATCTTTAAACTTCACTTGCCACAAGCCATACAACTATCATTTGTTGGCTTTTCTTTTTCTTTCTCTTTCACAAACTCTGTTATGCCTGATCCTATAATTGAAGCCTTATGGGCTGTATTCACAGGGCTTTAGTGCAAATCCTATTGTCTGTACGCTATGGTCTCTCTATCTGAACACAACTTGGAGCATGAGCCAATGATTGTTTAATATACTTTTTAAATAGTTAAATATACTTTTTTGATAATCAGTTTATTCTAACCTATAGGGATATTTCTGGGTTTTCCTCTTTTGCAGTGTGCACTCAATGAACCTGAGTCGTAAACACTAGCACCACTTCAAGCCTCGAGATTCCTTAATGCCAATTGTTTTTAAGTGCTCACCCAGCATTTTTATTTATAGACAAGTATCTGTGCTAGATACTGATGGATTGCTGGCAGTATAGATCCCTGTGATACTAAACACAAAATAAGAGAAATTGTACATTCATTTGTATAAGTTATTAAAGGACATGCTGCTTATGGTTATAACACTTTGTCACATATTTACTATTCAGTATTTTTTCCACACCCAATGGCTTTGGGGTTTTTTTTCTTAACTTCAGCAATTAGCATGAGATGATTGTCCTATGACATTGTTCCATGTGTTCTTTATGACCAGTATATGGGAGTCTTACTTATCTTCAACATCATGGGTTGCAAAGGGTCGCTCTGTGAAGGTACATCTGTCTCTCAACAGGCTACGTAAGACTTCATAGTTAAAGTTATGCAAAAGAGATCCTTTATATCCACTGCTACTGGATATATATACTCTAGTGTAGAGTTTTTTCCTATTTTCTAGGAGGGTATAGTCATAGTAGCTACACCCTAAACAGACCAGGACATAGAATCATAGAATGATTTGGGTTGGAAGAGACTTTAAAGTTTATCTAATTCCAACCCCCTTGCCACAGGCAGGGACATCTTCCACCAGACCAGGTTGTACAGAGCCCTGCCCAACCTGGCCTTGAACACTTTTAGGGATGAGGCATCCACAGTTTCGCTGGGCAACATCTTCTTGTACCTCACCCCTCTTGCAGTAAAGAATCTCTCCCTAACATCTAATCTAAACCCACCCTCTTTCAGTTAAAGCCATTCCCCCTTGTCCTATCACTAAAGGCTCTTGCAAAAGTTCAGTCTCCACATCTCTTGTAGTCCCCCTTAGGTACTGGAAAGCCTCTGGAAGGTCTCCCTGCAGCCTTCTCTTCTCCAGGCTGAGCAACCCCAACTCTCGTGGCCTCCTGTCTTCATAGGAGATGCTTCAGCTCTCTGATGAGCTTCATGAACATTCTCTGGACTTGCTCTAAGAAGTCCATGTCCTTCTTATGCTGGGAACCCCAAAGCTGAACACAGTACTCAAGCGGGGACTCATGAGAGTGGAGTGGAGGAGAAGAATCACCTCTCCTGATGCTTTCAGTGTTCCTACTCTTACCTGGTGGTTTTTTTTCTCCCTGGCATGACTGGAGCATTTTTCAGTGACAACTCATATCAAGTAATTAAATCCTTTCTGAATAGTTCCTGTGGATCATTTTTCTTAAGATGTTGGGGTTGTTTCCTCGAAGACTGAAGCTGAGCAAGAGACTTTGCATGAAAAACAAGTCGGAGTTGGAGCTCCGCAGTGGAGGAAGAACAGCACTGAATGGTGCTCCCCAGGGCTGCAACAGCAAGCCTGCCCTAATGTAGGTCATTGCCTAGAATGAAACTCTTCCTCAGGGCATCTGTGGGAAAAGAGACAGGCAGGAAAATTTGGCTGATGCAGATGCAGACTGAGGAAATAATAGATTTACAACCACTGTTTTAAACAGCACCATCCAAGGCCACCCAACAGTTGTTTGATATTGAGGTATAAGCAGAATTCTCAGTGAATAAATATTCTGCGATGATTGTAGTTAGCACTACATGAATAAATATCCTGCAAAGAATACAGATAGCAGTACATAGAGGCAAAAAAAATCATCTGGAGCAAGGACCCAGAGTGAAAGCTGTGCAGTCATAATATGTTTTTAATGTCTTTGCTGCCAAAAGCTTCAGACAGCTGGATAATGACTCATCAGAAAGCCTCTTGGAGTAATTCCACAGTCTTGCAAACCCCTAGATTTGGGCTTTTTTCCCCCTAAAAAACGCCATCAGCTATTTAGTTTCACACTGGTTGGCCAAGCAGCATGGATTAGCATGGGAGATAGTCAAATAATGAGGTGGTTTTATTTTGTCACTGTGCTTGAGAATATAGGACAGCTGGCAAAATGTGTCAGAGTGCGATGCTTTGCTCCAGGAGTTCCGCGAAAGTATCGCTTGGCAAGCGGCCACACAGGCGCTCAGCACAGCGTCTCCTCTGAGGGCCAGGCAAATCTGCCTCGCGATGGAGATTCCAGGGAGAAGATGCTGATCCTTATCAAAGGCAGGATTCTGAATTTGTGAAAGTATTTAATTACAACTAGCAGTAAGCCTGCTGGGTAGTACAGCAGTTAGGTTGTCACTCTTAGGGTGTGAACAATAATTTTCATTTCATTTATTTACCCTGGTCTGCCAGGAGTGAGATCAAAATGAACTTTAACACAATGAATGAGATACAGGATTGTTATTCTTCCAAAATGCACTTTGAAACTGTCCAGACACCCCAGAAAGAGACCAATCTTTTTGTCTTCCTAGAGTTAATAGCATATTATCCCCTTACATTTATTATAGATTAGGCAGGAGAGCTCAGAAATTTGCAGGACAAAAACCTCACTTTGTTGCTTATGTACTTTGTCTAAGAGTGGTTCCATTTTTGCAATAGCCCGCTGTTCTTTTATTTCTTTAACTGTAAATTGTATACACCTGCACTCTGATTTGCTTCTGATCTGAGAATTTTCTCCTTATGTGCTTCACGAAAAGATGCTCATTTGCTCCCTCCCACACGCGCAGAATAACAACTTTGCCACTTTGTCCTGTTTTTTGTGGGGTTTTTTTGTTAGCTAAATCTACTCTCAAGCATTATGAGATGATTGTCTCCAAAAAAGTAACTTTTCTGCACTGAAAAATTACAATAAAGATTGGCTACAGTCCTAGTCTCTGACTGTAAGTCATTGCAAAGCTTATTTCTCTATGTACTGCTGCATATATGCTGCAAAATCCTTGACAGGCTTCATATCCTAGGCATAAAAATTATCACAGTAAACATTTAGTTTTTCAGCTGTGGAAGAGAGGTCAGGAAGGGTCCTGCCCTTTTCCATCCTATTGTTTCCATTTCTCTGCCACTGTCTGGAGAAAGTGATGGATAGGCAAGCCTGTGTTTTCCCATCCATTTTATTCTTTAGTGTTGCTATGGGTAAAAAGCTGTTATTTAATAATACAGTATTTTTTCTGGACATCTTGGAGCCAGATTTTCACGTGGGTGATGAGTCCAGGGCCCAGTTGGAACAGGGGCTTTCAGAGGCTGTGGGTTTCCCCATAGCCCAGGCCCAGGTGATGCCCTCACCCAGACCTGGAGTGGTGCAGGGCACTGGAAGTGACGTTAAGGGATTTCATGAGCACAAGTGAGGAGGTGCTGCAGGAGCGTAGATGAAGCAAGAGGGGTACAGAAAAAAGAGTAAATAAGATAAGGTAACCCCAGAGTGTTAAGCAGGCTTAGAAAGATTTTATCTGAGTGGCTATTTTGAGAGATGCAAATATGCCTTTGCTTTTACTTCACAGGGTTGTTAATCCCAGGATCTGTCTTTGCTTCCAGCAGGAAGATGGGAATAGCAGCATTTACTCAGTTCTGTGAAGTACTTAAAAACATGTAACACAAAAACCTGCCTTGGTCTTACTCATTCTTGATTAAAATACATTGGAATACTACCTATGTATTTAAGTGTAAGCTTAAAAGAATTTAAAAGAAAGAGTGTTTTAAGCTGATACTAATTTTTGCCAAATAAACAAAATTCTCAAAAATGCATTCAACCTCAGCCATATGTTGTTTTAAAAGTGGTAAGTGATTAGAAGCAGAACAGTAGGTTACTTCTATTTCTTTTTTGGTAGTATAAAGGCTATTAACAATATGGTGAATAGGAGTATCAAGGCTCACACACTGCAGAAGTTCATCACAAAATTTTTTTTAAAAGTGCAATATACAGATAATTAATTATTTATTATTATTTTTACAAATGAAATATTTTTTTAAATAATAATTTCTTTCAAAGGCTATAAAATTAATCAGGAAAACAATGTGAACAAAAAACGGTGGCATGACTTTTTTTTGGCTGAGAATTTTGCTTCTGGTTTTCTTCAGAAGCAGACTGAAGGCATGTCAACAGATATGTAGAGTGTAGGGATTGCACTAAAATACGTAATTTTAAATTACATGAATAACTACTGTTGTTTGGCATTGACTTCACTGAGCATTCTTACTCTTTTATTAATATTGGATCTCTGTGATTTTTAGATCCCTCTTGATCTTTCTAGCTTTTCCTTCTTGGTAATTCAGATAAGAGGGGATTCTTATTTTAGAGGAAATTTCACGTGTTTTAAAGTGAACACTTGGAATTTGAAGAGTTTGGGTTTTCAGTATAGTAATTATCATCTGATAAAAGCTGATTTAAATATGACCTGAGTTAGAAATGCCGTAGAAATTTGTTATTGCATAACCACTTTGTTGTTGTTACAGCACTGTACTGTTCCTCACAAGTAATTGGAAAACATTGATTTAAAAATTATGAGATCGGAAAACAGAGAGCAAGTATTAAGTTTAATATTTTTCTGTCCTTCCTTGTCACCAGTGCAGAAAAAAAGCATTAGTAGCATCCTCTAATGTCTGACTCTGCTTCTAGTACTGGTTGGACCTTCTGAAGCCTCTTTTAAGTTGAGTTATGTTGTCTGCTGCTACAGCTATAAAAGCTCCAGCAAAGCTCCAGGCAGGCCAGGACAAGCCCAAATAGAGCTTGACAAGTCATGAGTACTGTCCCCCACCCAACTGGTAGCCTGATGGAAGCAATGTGGCCACCCCTACCTCCCTCCACTTCTGGAATCACAGCAGGGTCTGCTTCACCTCCAGAGAAGAAAATTATGGGGAAACCCATAACTTCGCTCTTACTCTTGTGGCTGTAATAAGCATCCAGGTTTCACTGGGAGAGGACATACCTTCATCCTTCTTATTCTTGCTCCACACAGCCCCTTCTGTTGCAGGGTTTTTCTGAATGAGTAGCTCTTAGCAGTACATTGCAGGAAAATGATTCAGCTCACCTTTCCAAAGAGGTCGTCACTTCTCTGTGTATTCAGGTCTCATTTGCTTACCAGTAGAAATCCCACAAGGTGCTGCAGCTTTTCTTTGCAGCTATAAAGGAACACCTGAAACCTGTTCTTAATTAATCAGGACATCAGAAAAACAAAGGGCAAATATAAAAGAACTTAATGATGTCTTTAAATGCTGTACTATGTCCATCTAGAGGCAGAGATCCCTGCGGGTTTGGATGCTCACTTTGGAAGAAGGGTCACCTACTGACCAAGTAACAGCATGGTGCTTATAGCTTGTTCAGTGAAGCCTGGGCTTACCTTTGACAGCTGAGTGCCGTGTTCTGATACACAAGTAATAGCATCTCTTTCTCCTGCTAATACATCAGCTCTGACTGACTTTGTACATCACTGATGTGTTTAAGCACTGAGGCATTCAAAATCCAAACAGAGCATTGCTCAGGGCATCTAAAACACTTAATGCTACAATAGAAAATAGTTTTGTGGGTTCTGTGGGTTAGTTACTGCCTGTTCCACTTCAGGAATTTCATTTATCTTTCAAAAAGTTCCTGTAAATCAGTTTATTGAACTGGAACTTAAAATCAATTCTTTCCTAATTTACTGCCTAGTATCCTTAGTTTTGGTCTCATACAATATTTCATATATTTAGATTTGTATCCTAATAAGCTGTGTCCCAATTCAAATACCTCTCAGTGTGTTTGTAAGGAAGTACACAAGAAGCTTGCACATCACTGGAGGAAGAACCTCATTTAATTCAGGTTCCAGATGAGCTCAGAAAGACAGTTCAGTTAAGCCTAGGCCGGCATCTGCAATAGTTAAAAAGAGAGGTATGGAAGGGGATATTTTAGCAAGGATTGTATTTGAGGAAGTATGTGATTTTTAGAATGGAAAAAGGGCTTATTAGATTGCCAAAACAGATGTTTAAATGTATTGACTTATGGAATAAAATGATAATGCTTTCCCTGCTTCAAATGTGACAATTTTTTTGCCTTTGAGGAAATGGGGATCTGACCTTTCACAAGAAAAAATTTGGATCATCTTGTAGTGTGAGGGAAACAGAAACACAGAAAAAAATGCAAATTTAATAAAACAAAAGGAAGGGACTTTGAACATTTTTAAACAATATAGGACCTTCTTTAAACTTTATTATCTGTGTTCTGGTTTTAGATTAGCTGTTGTATTCTCTCTCTCTTTTTTTTTCCTTGTTTTTAACAGCACAGCTGACCTACTTCCCTTCACTGTCATTCACATCCACATCACGTGCAGTTTACTTACTCATGCACAGTAGTATTTTGTGAGAGCAGTTTTCACTTTAGAATAAATGCCTTAGTTATGAAAGGATAGTAGGAGAGAAATGAATCCCAATCCAGGTGTTTTACCATAGATTAGGTTCCAAATCCCACATTTTTCAACTGTGACTTTCTCTGTGGCAGGTATAGGTGAGGCCACCTCCATGTCTTTAAGGGAGCCCGCATTGATAAATACATGGAATACTTCTCAGAGTACTTCACTTCAGATAATGATGTCTTTTATATATTTTAGTTTATGTATATGAGTGTCCTTCTAACATCGGGTATACTAATTAAGGTTATTTATATTTATTAATTTTTGCAGGTTGGGGCTTTATTATCAAAGGCACTTGAGAGTTTTTAAGGCTGCTGTTTTAATCCATAGGAAATAAACATAATAAGAGCTCTCCTGAGTGTTGTAGGGCCTCTCTATTCTTCATGATGATCAGTTTTCTGAAAGTGATGTACCTGAGGCTTCTGAGCCTTAGAAAGAATTAGAGTGCCCAACAATAGGGATTAAATTCAGATGAGACTATCCATGCAAGTAATGTGTTCCTGATTTTTATTTTAATAAAATAAATTACAGCTCATAACATTTTATGTTTCATTAAGTAATTTCATAAATGAGAATCATATAAATATTATATTTAGACAAATAAACACATTAAAGACCATAAATTTTTCCCGGGTATTTTTACTCAGGTCTATTTGCCATTTTGCTCATTGGCCCTGAGGACTGACTCGTGGTAGAGGTTTCAGCAAGTCAGGGAAATACTCAAGCTATTAAAATCCCTAAAATTATACTGATATTATAATTTTGGCACAGTCCTTAGCATTTCATTTAAGCAGATGTAAATCAGATTTTGTTAAGGAATGATTTCCCACTTTTTTTCCATTTTCTATTTGGGTTTTCCTTTTGGAGCAGTAAATTAGAATAAAGGGAAGAAGAATATATTTCATCAAATAGAAGCGGTAGTTTATTTACTTTTTAATATGGTGATACCTACAGAAGGCGTTTATCCTGAGAATTAAACAAGGAGTGACCTATGAGCAAAAACACTCCCCAAAAGTTAAAAAGGTGTAAAAATTAAATTGCTCAAGGACATGATTTTCGAAGTGGAATCAGATAAAAGCATAATAAAGAAATGGCCAAGATAATGAAAGTCTGACATCTACTGAGTTTCACTGAAGGGAGAGAGAGCCTATTTTAATATTCGTAAATTGAGCCACGGCCCAGCCAGGAACAGGTTCCTTTGCCTGCCCACCCTGAGTGATGGGCTTCCTGGAAGAATCCAAAAGGAAACGATGTTGGACATCTGTCATGGCTCAATCCATCATTTGTCTGGGAGGCTCAGGTCCCTGTTTACGGCTGCTGTGCCCTGTGGCCAGTTCCAAGCACACCACAATACCTGTGGTCTGGCTGTGCACGCCCTGGGAAGGTGCCAGGGAAAGAAGCTGCTCCCTGCCCCAGCACCAGCTCCCTGCTTCCCCTATGCCAGGAACATGTATCCCCAGCAGGAGCCAGGCTGGTCCTGGAGAAATTGCCTTTAATGACATCCCTGTAGTGTCCTCACGGTGTGATCTGTTTATCCTAAACTCAGGGCTTTAATTAAGGGCCTTTGAAGCTCACTCTGCAGTCTGGCTATCACTTTTAAGTGATGGTGGCCATGGAGTGACGCTGATGTAAACACCCAGACAGAAATGTTAGGTATTTACTGGTCGGCACTTGGTGAAATCTCTGGCCAGGGGTAGCTGTATAATTCGTCCTTTAAGCTCAATGTAAAATTTAGCATTTAACTGAAGAGAATAACTCACCTTCAGTACTAAAAACAACTATACTTTTATCAGAGATGGGGAGCCAAGTACTTAAAATATTAATTCTTATGTCCCAATGAGGATCCTGAGTATTTTTGTATCCGTTTTCTGAGGGGTGTAATATTTCAAAATTTTACCTCTGCTTTCTAACCCAATGTAGATGAGGTTTGAGTCAGTCATGTCTAATAGATACACAAGCTGAGGTACCAGACAACGTTTTGGTAAAAGTTATCCAGACTGTGGGTATTGTACAAGTTGTGAGCCTGAGTAGTGTCAGGCAAGAGACAGATTCTATGTGAGTAGAGAAGGGAGACTTTTTTTTTCTCAAATATTGCATCACTTTGTTATTATTGATGAGAGTAGATAATTAAATACCTACAATAGCATTTTGGAGGCACTGATAGGCTAGAAAAATAAAGCAGAGGGGGTTTTTGTCTCCTTTTCTTTGTAGGCATGACTCCATTTACTTAATTTCAGTTTCTGAAAAAGCTTGGCTAACACGGATTGATCGGCTGAGGCAGGGAGTGGACGGTACTCCTCTGGATATCACTTCAGAGCAGCAGGTACTTCCTGCTCACTTCAGAGCTCTGATAAAGTGTTTTATACAGAATTCTACCTCCTTTTACAGTGTCAGGCTGCAACCTGTGGCAACTTAGTTGTCCTATGAACATTTCACTTTCCAGATCTGGATAAGTGTCCTGCATGGATTCAGCTTGGGAAGAAGGCTGGCAAAGCAGGGAGATTCTTAATATCTGCTTGTCTTTCCATCCTGGGGCCACTGTCTCTCCTAGCATCTCCTGAAGAAAGCTGGGTGAATGATTTTTAAAAAGGGAGGAGTGGCAGGAAGATTTGACAGCTAAAGTGTTCCCCTCCTGCCAAAAAAATGAGGCAGAGCTGTAGCACGTCCAGCCTTGAGTATCAGGATGTCCTCAGGCCCATCTGAGGACCACCAGGTCTTACATCCTTAGCTGATCCCAGGTACATTTTAATGATGAAAAATGCCATTCTGCAGTGATAAAATTTACAAGAAGCTCTGCAAACAAACCCTAGCACTTCACTGGATATATGGGAGGAGAGGTTTCTATAAGCAATATTTTTTTACCTGTTCATTCACCCACAGTGTCTCAGCCCAAATGAACTCTGCTTTTGATTCATATGACTGAGACCTTGAACATCTGTACTGACTTTTCTCTGTTTTATATCACGACTTTGTCCCATGCACTTCTCCTAATCTACCTGAACTCAGTTAGTGGGTTTCCTTTTTCTTAAACACTTAACACTGATGAAACACCAATAGAAAATCTATTCACCCCCACACTAAATAGATTTGAGGATTGATTTGCAACCACAGCTCTGAATTGCATTTAATCTGCACATGTGTTTAGATGTGGACTGTTTTTTTTTAAGTTAGAGAGTGAGGTATCTAACTCTTTGTTGAGTGTTGTACAGGAGGTATAGACAGGACAGCGTAGGAATAACAGTGACAACCAGTGGTGAAAAGGCTCCTGCCCATTCTTGGGGCTTCCTGAGGAGGCCTAGCACTGGCAAGCAAAACCCTTCAGCTGGATTGAAAAATGGGACTGATTTTGTGAGTTTAGGGACAATCGTTTCTGAGTAGATTTCCACAGTTCTATATTTGGGGCACCAAAATTCCTGGCCTGATTTTCAGAAGCACCAGAGCAGCTGAGAGCAAAGCAGAGGTTGCCCAGCACTGCATAGCTGACCATCTGGCCTCCAGGTATTGCTACTAAAAGGTATTCTCAAAATCAGAGATCACCTTTGAGAATGCTTGCTTTAGTCTCAGTTTTACAGGTTTTTCTAGATGTACTCCGAAGGCTTTTTCCTAACTCATTTATTTGAAATGAAATAGGAGTATATTTAGATCAGATGTTCAGAAGAAATTATTTACCCTCCAGGTGGTGAGGCACAGAAACAGGTTGCCCAGAGAAGTCGTGGATGCCCCACCCCCAAATGTGTTCAAGACCAGGTCAGATGGGTCTCTGAGCAATGTGATCAAATGGAAGGAGTCCCTGCCCATGGCAAGGGGGATTGGAATTGTATGATCTTTGAGGTCTCTTCCAACCCAAATCATTCTATGATTTTTTGATTCTGTTTGCTGGCGATGGTGGGTGGAAATACTAGTACAGACCTTTGAAGACATAAAGCTTGACAGAAATGAAAAAGATAAAAAGTTTTCTGTTTGTCTTTTTGTGAAATACCAGTTTTGTTATTGATGTAAATCACACAGAATGTAAACAACATGTTCTTGTTACTGCGGGGGACTGAGTGCCTCAGCAGAAACTGTGAGTGCTATTCATGGTGACTCCCTCTTTTCTAATTATTGATCTCATGCAAGTACATAAGAGAATTAAAGTTTTTTCACTGAAATTAGTGACTTGTGTAGGCAGGTATATCCAGTGCCTCCAATTTTGTGTTTACTGGCAGCATTGTTTCAATTGCTGCTTTTTTTCCGTGAAAGAGCTCAACCCCCAGGCAGATGGGTTTCCAGAAGCAGCAGAGGAGACACAACTGTAAGCACGACTGCAGAGGCAGCTCCCTGCTGCAGCACTCATCTCTTAATCACTGGCAGAGCATCGTGTCAGTGCACATCCTGAAGAAGAGGGTTTCTTCTTTTTCTTAGCAGTCTCATTTGGAATGTCACAGCCTGTTACTGGCAGCCTGCTTCACACGCTGAGATTTCCCAAATATCTTGGTGCTTCCTGCTGACACCTCTGAATGCTTGCTGAAATACTGAATGTGCAAGGTGGTGTATCAGTACAGAGACCCATGTCTAAATGCCAAAAAGATGTTACATTGTCGGGGATCCAGACAAACTGCAACCATGAACCATACTCTAAATTTGGATTTTAAAAGAAATGTTTATTTTTTATTTAATTTTAACACTGTGTTATTGTTTAGAAAAAACCCCAACCAGTTGCTGCTCCCATTTTGTTTTAAGCACTGGTAGGTCTGACAAATGATTGCTATTTAGTTAACATATAAGAATTGTCTTTTTTTTGCAGCTGTTTGAGACATTTAGTTTATAAAGAAATAACCCTGGATTAGCCAAGTGATAAATCTGTACCAAGCTGTTGTAAATTATACAGTAGAAAACTACCCACCTTCCAAAAATATCTAGATGTTTTGGCTTGCTTGGGGTTTTTTCTTGTTTATTTGCTTTTACTTAGATCAAAAGTACAATTAAAAAGACCTGACAGGCCAACTAGAGAGGCAGAAGAAGAGGAGCTGCCATCTGCTGTAAGTTTTAGATGCTCAATTGCATGTTCTGTTTGTTGATTTCTCCTATAATGACTCTGCAATCTCAATTTTTTTAAATGAAATACAGCAGCTCCAACCCTTTATGAGCAGACTTGGTCTCCTTAGTGTTATTTTCACACACTTTATACCCTATCCATTATAGAAATCAGATATTTGAACAGAACAGTTATGGGTAATAGTCTCTAAACTTCAGTAGGGGTTTTTTCAGTAGCTGTCTGAAGTCTTTGCAAAAGAACGGAAGTGGCATGAATGAAGTCCTGAGGAAATACCACTGATGATAGGTTAAAACTCACAGTTAAAAAAAAAAAAAAAAGGAAATAAAATAGGGCAGCGCAGCACAGAAAATAATTTATAGTTTGGGAAATCTTTTGTTTATTGCAGCCAAAGCTCCCTTTCCATGTCCACTCTTTCATTTGTTCTTCCCCAAGTCATTGTTTTTATGCATTTTAAACTGCATAAAAGGTGTAACACTGTGTCTGTGTTCCATTCTGACCTTGGCCCTTGTAGATCATGGGCACAGACAGCGTGTTACTCATTTGTGAGTTATTCCCCTTCTGCAGGCTCGCCCCTTGTACGGGATGTGCCAGTGCTGCAGAGGGCATGGCTGGAGATGTGGCAGCTCGGGGCAGTCCCTCGGGGCCGCTGTGAGTTAGCACCAGTGAGATCAGCCCTGGCAGGCACTGAGTCACACCAGCTGCTCCAGTCCCAGTCGAAAGGTCACATTTGCTTGCCTCTTCAGTAGAGCTCACGTATCTAAAAGATCATGTTTTGTGAGGAATTACGAGCAGCAAGGCAAAAACAATCTGTTGATTATACAAAGGGAACAGTACTGGGAATTTTCAGGGAAAACACGTCCATGTCTAATTCTCTGGTACAAGCACAAGGACAGAAGTCAGTTGTGATAAGTATCGAAAAATAGGCTCTTATACACAGATTTACATGGGACTGCTTGTATCTATCTGGACCAATGTAAAAGGTAGAAGCTAAGAGAAATGTAAATAAATGGAACAGGAGTTTAAGTCTAAACACAGGTCCTTCATCTGTGTTTTGGCTTAATTTTAAGAATTTAGTGAGATAATCCAATGGGAATAAGAGCAGAACATACATGTAACTTTGATAGACTTTATGAATGCCTGTCATGCAATGCCTTTAGGACAGTGGGAGAAATTGGAAATCCAGATAAAGCTGAGGACAAGCAAATGTTTATATGCATATAAACATATATATGCATGTTTATAGCTCTAAACATGAAAGTATAAGCAGGCAGTCAAACCTAAGGTCAAGGTAAACAGCTACATTCCTCCGCATATATAGGTATAGAAACAGGTGTGCAGTCACCGTGGCATTCTCAGGACAAAGAGTTCCTCTGACCTGGAGCAATATTGTAATATGCTAATGGTTTGATTATTGGGGGAGAAAGATTCAAAAGGTTCTTGAAAGACATGAAGGAAATGGACAAGAAAAATGGAATGTAGATCAACAAATATTAAAATACTGTTGCAAGGAGGCAAGTGAGATCAGGGTAACTACAGAGGCATCACCAGGCATCAGCTGGGGCTCACCAGCTCACTGTCTGAAGTTCAGCCTCTTTCCAGCTCTTCTGAATTATTCCTTGAAGTTCATAATTTGTGTGTAGTATGGCTTGATGCACACTTCTTGTGACAGGAACACATGAAAACTGTGCTCAGCTTCGGTGAACCAGTAAAAAAGTGTGCTTCCAAGAAACTTGAAAATCAAAATACCTGATATTTTCACCTTCATGCTTTTTTGCTTTAGAAGTCAGAAGACTGTTTCTAAGACCTTAAAATGGTCTTTTCTTTGCATTTAGCAGTTTGCCCCTGCTTCTTACAGATGAGGTAGCAGGGAAAATGTTAATGTAGGTACCCATTGTGTCTCTTTTACCAGCTGAGGGCAAGTTACAGATTAATTTACTGTTTTGAATTGGCTAGAGTTTTGACCCTGATCCTCCAGTTGTTTTTATACACAGTTCAATAGTAATATATGTTTTCTAATTCCGTTTATGCTTGCAATTAGCCACTCAAATCTATAGATAATGCGTTTTTATTGCCATGTTGACAAAGAGGAAGATCCTCCATTTCTCAAGAATGTAGTTGATGTAAATTAAATTCTGAGCAGCCATAAAAGCAACTGTAATCTCAAGTAAAACCTCATTGCTTTCTTGCAAATATATTCACAATAGCTGAGCCTCTTTGAAGAAGCTGTTATGTTTTACAATCTGCCTTCCTCAGGAGTAGATTAAAAGGGTTAAAATTTTGATATTTTCATCTCATTAATCACCAGGATAGTTCATGAATAGATTGAAACTGTTCTAGGATAAATATGTTTTGTCCATGCAACACTAAGCTTTGACTTTCTCAGGACAGCTATAGGAATATGGTATAATAGACAATGAGTTAAGTAGCAGTTAGTAGTCTAAACTGATTTTTTAGGCAATGATCAGATTTCTAGCACTTTGAGTAAGTAGTGGCATTGATTATAACACAGTTGCCAGGAGTTCTGGACAAAAATCTTGCTTTGTTTATTGTTATGGAAACTACTTGATAAAACTACTTCCAATTTTTTTTTTTTTTTTTGTTCTGCAGTGCATATTGTAACTCTGAGGCAAATAAAAAGCCGTAATCCTTTGCTACCCCTCTGATTTTTGTACCTTTATGGGTTTTGCCAGGCATCTATATTCACCTTGTTCATAATCAACCCTTGCAATTTTGCTGCTGAAAGAGGAATTTTATGTGAGCATCAGGATGTAGCTATAACTACCTTGATGTTACCCATCCATAACAAAAATAAGCATCACTGCTGAGTGTGTTAAGAGTTGCATGTAATCATCTCCTTCCTAATGAGATACATTAAATTTTGGGGGTTTAGCATATAAACATATACCCAAAATTGTCTGACTTGCTTCTTTTCACAATTTCTGACTGGTTAATGATGTGATGCCATTCCACAAAAATGCTTTTTAGTGACTGACATTTTATTTCCCATCAATTGTTTAGTTAAAACAGGAGACAGAATGGATTTTCTTTTGTATTCATTCATGATACAGTTTTTGAATGTTTGGGTGTGAGTCTCTGTACTTCAAGTTTCTTCTGATAATGGATACTTGAAGTAACAATTATGTAGATGTGCAAAAATTAAAAAATAATAGGAACATATTTTTAGATCTCTAGATGAACTGAAATATTTCAAGTGAACATTGCTATTTGCATTTTTTATATATATATATATGTGTGTATATTAATATTTCCTAACTAGAAAGACTTTTCAGATTTGTGTTTACATTTATTAATTTCAGGACAGGCAAGTTTGCTCTTGTGTAATATTTTCTGGAAAGATATTTCATGGTGGGCAGCAGTTTATTGGGTGCCCCATCCTATGTGCGCTGATTTTTTATTTTTAAGTGGAACAGTGCTGTAGGCATCTATCTCTGTGAAAGAATGAAAATGCAGAAAACAGGAAACGGTACAGAATATTTAAGAGCTTGTCAGCCTGTCATGTTTTGGCTGTCTTTCTGGTTTGATGTCCATCATTTTCTATTCTCTCATTGGAAAAGGAGAGAATGGATTTAGAGCCCTTTGTCTTCATATGTGAAAGCTGCTTTGGAAGGAAATGGGGAAAGCCTGTTGAATTTAGTTGCACTTTCAAAGTGGAAGAACAAAGATGGGCAAAAAGATGCACAGTGAAAGAAGGAAAAAATTGGTGGCTTCTCCTAAAACACATATTTGCTGTATAACAAGAGCTGAGTAACAAACACCTAAAAGTTCTCTGTTCCCTGTGCTTCCCAGCATTCAGTGATCAACTGCAGCTTATACTGAGTCTTGAAATTAAGAGCAGACTTAGCTAATGCATTTTCTGAAAGATCTGATTACATTCATTACACAATAGTTTTGCCTTACACAAGTCTCCTCAGACTAAGGTTTCTCTGAATTTACCTTTCCTGTTCTTATGAACACCGAGTGTAAAACAGCAAAAGGATGAGAAAGAGGAATTAGCGAGAATTTCATATAATAATCATATAATTATAATTTCATATACCTACCCTCCTGACTTTTATTTATTCCAGCCCCTGTCTTTTAGAATAGTTGATTTTTAGACGGGATAATTCATACACCGACAGGTCATAAAGAAAGGCTGCAAGCAGAAAAACAGGCTCACAGCTGTAAAGAAAAAAGAAATAGAAAAGAGTACACTAAAGTAGGCCACTTCATATAGCTTGAGTGTTCCTGCAACTTTTTCTAGCTTCTCAGCTTGTAAATTACACCCATTTTGAACTTTCATAAGTTCGCACATCTTTTGGAAGGAACACGTAGAACTGAAAGAGCCTAAATCATACCTTAAAAGATACCTCTAAATTTGCACTAATTTATGTTTACTTTTGCATTTGTACATGGTTATGGACATGTCATACTATCATACTCAGGAAGCTCTACAAAAACACTATGTATATGAAAATATACCATCCCATCTGATGTTGCACAATAGTGGCAAAAACTGTAATCATTTTTCTTTATCCAGTATTTCAGTGTATTAGAGAGGAGCAGAAATTTCCTTGTGGCAAACAACTAGAAAAAGTCATCCTCCGTGGTTCTTTTTGGGTACTTGGGCATTTCAATAACAATTTTTTGCGTTTTTCTTTCTAGTTGGTTTTATTTGAGGCATTTGCATTGCAGAAGATTGTCTACAGTAATGACTGCAAGTGCCTGAATAAACTTGTATCAAAAAATTCCACTATCATTTGGAAAGGTTTGGTCTATGACTGAGTGTATTCCTCCTGCATTATTCATCCAGGGACAGAACGGTAGATTGATGGGCAACCGGATGAGATTTTCTTCTCTAGCCCCTCGTGGTTTGTTTCAACAGCTGTGTTGTTAAATCCTTCCTTTCAGTCTCTTAATGCTGTCCCATTTTTCCCTTGGCATTGACCTTTTCTAGATGAGAACCTGGTGCTGTCAACAAGCTGATGAATTATGGCTCTTCTGAGTGGAAGTGACCATCAAATATAGACTGGTTTACTCATGTTCTTCTCCAAAACCTCCCATGACATTACTGGAAGAAAATATTCCCTACAATGCATGCAATTTCTCTTAGTCATGCCTTGGGGCATCTGCCTTTCTTATTGATACTGGGTTCTTTAATCACAGATGCTGTACAGGAGATAAAAGATGTCTCTCTGTGTTGATACAGCAAGGAGTTATCGTTGGTGTTTAAGCTGAAGCCTTAAAGCAATTTTTACTGCATATTTGAATCCTAAGGGAAGGTAGATACTAAGGATTAGGTGAGGAGGAGATTATGCTCTGGGAGAATGAATATCTCATTTCAGTGATACAAGGATTCTGGCTGTGTTTCCTTTAAAGCCAAAGATGTACCCAAGCCAAAAATTACACATTTCTGTGAAAGTTCAGAGTTGAAATGAAGCAGAAAATAACTTCTCTCTCATTTATGTGTCTGTGGGGTTACTTGACTGTATGTTATACCATGTGATGGCTCTTGGTGGACTGCAGACCATTCTAAACCCATAGGTAAAAATTTGGCTTCTCAATAATATTTCTAAAATAAATTTTGCTTCTTTTATTCAGGTGAAGCAGAACTTTTTTAATGGTTCCACTCTTGAGCATTTAGTGAAGTATTCTAGTTTTGGAATGAGTGCCATAAAGACAGTTTTGAAAATTACTAACCTTTTCCAGGCTGCTGCCCCAAACTTCCTCTTGAGTTTAAACAACTTCTACTCACTCATATTACTAGTGTGAGGGCTGTGTTTCTGATCTTCATGATGGGCTGCATTTCACAAACATTAGGTCATTTTTTGAGTCAAATTGCCCAACTTTAAATAACATATATCAGAAATGCTCGTATCAAGGAAATTTGTTCTATTTCAGCCATTTCCCACTGAGTTGATGAGTATGAATTGTAGACAGTGGTCAAAAGAAGATTAATATCAGAGCACTGCTTGTAACATAATACTAGCTTCTATGTAAGTAGGAGAGAGGAATATGACTTCTCCTGGCTAGTATATATAAGTAGTAATTTAGGATCATTCTTGCAGTTATTATTTAAAATATTCTTTTTTCTGACATCATTGTTTCATCTTTCAAATGTTAAGTTCATGAAAAAGCATGTGCTCTGCCTTCCATTAAAAATATTATTGCCTTTTATAAATTATATATTAATATGGTCATAGCTTCTAGTTGTAAGCAAGTCAACCTATCTGTTGTGAAATAAGGGAATTTTTGTAGACCAAGATGTCTGTTTTGACCTTATCACTCTCTACAGCTACCTGAAAGGAGGTTGTAGGTAGGTGGGGGTTGGCCTCTTCTCCCAGGCAAACAGACACAGGACGAGAAGAAATGGCCTTAAACTGCACCAGGGAAGGTTCAGGTTGGACATCAGGAAGAATTTCTTCGCTGAAAGGGTGGTTAAGCATTAGAATGGGGTGCCCAGGGAAGTGGTGGAGTCACCATCCCTGGAATTGGTCAAGAAATGACTGGATGTGGCACTTAATGCTGTAGTTTAGTTGACATGGTGGTGTTCAGTCAAAGGTTGAACTTGATGATCTTGGAGGCCTTTTCCAACTTCAATGATTCTATGATTCCAATCTGGACAGAAAATTAAGCCAAACTTGGGCTTTGATCAGCGTTAGGGGTGTTGGACTAGATGATCTCCACAGGTCCCTTCCAACCCTAACTCTTCTATGATTCTGTGATCCTCTTGAACACACACAGAGATCTGTTCAAGCTATTTTTTGTTAGCTTATCTTTGTGTATGCCATGTGAATCTTATTCATGACCTTATTGTAGGTGCTTGTGAATGTACATGAATAAAAGAATTGCTACATGATCAATATTACCATTCATATCCGTGCTAATTAGAATCCTAGTTAAGTAAGTGCTAGTATTTGCAATAGAATTAATTTACATTGACTTTTGCCTAAATTTAGTCAAAAGTTGTGTTTTATTTCTTTACAAGCAGCTATAGTCACGTTTTCAAGTCTTTAAAGAAGTTGAAAGTGAGATACAGGAATTGTAGCTAAAAGCTTTCTTTCACACACTGACATTTTATTGTACTGTCAGCGATTCTTTAAAAAAAGAGTCATCCCTGATTTTTACCTGTGGGATAGCATTTCCTCTTTTTATAATTTTCTTCTTTTTTAAAGACCACATGTTTAGTAATCTTCCAGAGGACAGAAATAACATTAGCTTACAAGAGACAATATGGTGTTCTCTGACTGTTGTAATTTATTGAAGAAATATTCTGTCAGAAAATGGTAGAAAGTGTGTGAAAGGGGTTGTGAGTGTTTGCTGCTTTCATAGGACATCTATAGGATTGTCAGGTTCAGCTATTACTGCCTTTTATTTTGAAGTTAGTTAGTAAAGTGACTGCAAAGCTTGTCTTGTGTTCCTTGGTATCTTACTTGGCCAGTCTGCACATAGAAAATTTTGCCAGCTTTGCTCATTCTTGTTCTAATGTTTAAAAATTATGTTTGTACTAGGGTTTTTTTAGACCCACATACACTCAGTGTCTTCTGAACCTGCAGGAAATAGAATATAAATTTCTCCTTAGTTCATAAGGAACCATGTGTTGCTGTGTTTTCTGCCATTCGAAGAAGAGCTCATGCTCAAGATCATTTTAAACTGTAGACTTTTAGCCATCTTAAGTGTTGAGAAAATTTGGTGTTATGGATGGGAAATATTAAGTGAATTTTTTTGTTTTCCTGCACCAGCATTTGTCAAATAGGTTTACTGTAAGAAGGTAGTCTAACTCACCTAATTCAATACGCAGCAAGTCATTGGAATATCAATTTAGGTGTATTCCAAGTCTCATATGTAGGTGAAGCCTCCAGATCTTACAGGTTTTGCTGCACGAATACGTCTGTGGCAAGGCCTTTCGCCATTCTACTGCACTGCAGCTGTTTGCTGGGATCTCATCATTTCACACCTCGATCACTGCAGCATCCTCCCCTCCTGCACTGAGCAATACAGTGCTGCCCCCACAGTCTCCATTCACAACTCTGCCACAAAGTTCATTTCCCACCTTCATTATTTTAACTTATTTCTCTTCTCTTTGGAGTGCATTTTCCTCATTAAGCAGACTGCTTCTTTTCAACTTTAAGACCGGTCTTCATGAGTCATTTCCAACCTTTCTATCCACTATTAAAATGTAATTTCCTTCTTTTTGTTCCTGTGTTGCTTACCTCTGACTCTCAAAACACTTTTGTGCTGACTCTGTGCTGCTTTCCCCCCCCCCGCAGAAATTTCCCATAAGCCTCCACAAAGCTAGTTTTGCCCTTTCTCCAGTCTGTCCTTAAGGACCCTTTGTCATCATTTCTAAAAAAAAAAAATTTGATAACCACCTACCCATGCTGATATCATTGATTGGATGTGGGGGTTTTTTTGAAATGTGAGGTGTTTGCATCAGGCAAATTTCACTTGGCCTGTACTTCAAAAGCACTGAGGTCCTGTTCCATAATCTGTACTTTTAGGTGCAAATAATGAATAGTATCAGGGTTTTTTACATCATCTGTCCCGCTTGGTTAGACTGGCTGTTCCTCACCTGGCAATCTCTTTGAGTTTGTATTGCATTTGTGTTTTCTGCATAGCACCAAGGAGAAACTGCAGCTAGTCCAGCCTAGAGCTGCGCTTTTGCTGCCTGGTTGATGAACAAGCCCTGTTGTGCCCATCTCCAGGGGAGTCCACTGCCTCCTTGTTTGCTGCTGGCTACAATTCAAGAGGATATCTGCTGGCTTTATCACTTCTGTGAGCTGTAGCTAATGCCCTTCCTTCATATATTTCAGAATAAAACACAAATCTAAAGAGGCTTAAAGGTTCAGGGCTAGAAGGTAGGAAACTTTTGTGGGAGCCCTTATTGTTGGTACAGCTGACCATTATAGAGCCATGTTCTTACGCTGTCCCTCATGGTGTGCAGTGGAAGGTTACTTTTTGTCCAGTCCTGAAAGTTCATTATTGATTTACTGAACAGAAATATAATTTAAAACTGCAGGTGCCCATTTAATTTTTAAACAATATCTGGAAGCAATGTGGCTAGTTGTGTTGCCGTGCTACTTTTTGCTTTGTAACTCTGTGGTTCACAGCATATTTCTTCTTTCTGAGAGCTGTACTAAAAAAACGCCATGCTTTGTGGGGTTTATTTTAAGTGAAAGGTCATTGCTAAGAATGAATATGTGCAGCTTCACTAAAGCTAGCTAACTTGAACGGACTAAATCGTGAAATCATGGCAATTAGAAGTTACACAGATAATCCATTCAAATAATTTCAATTACTCAATGGGTTGTGGGACAATAAAGTTTGCTGTACTTTGATTTTGATAGCCATTTGCTACAGTGCCATATTATTGATTGGCATTGAGGCTTAGCTTCATCACGTCGGACTTCAGCTTTTGATTGACAGAAACACATTACTTGGTAGGGAATTCATCTCGGTTGTCATCTGAATTACTTCCACCAACCCTAATATCTCTGTGTTGACACCACAAGTAACCTGAGCTCTGTTGTTCAGAAACTCCCAGGTTTGAGAAGTGGATAATGGTTCTTTTTTGTTTTGTTTATTTGTGTTTTGTTTTTATATGAAAGTAGATTCTGATACCACCACATGATTCCATGAGGTAAAACCCCATCATTTTGAATACTATAATGCTAAGATTTGGCAACACTGGAGGGGGCCCCAAAACTAAGAACTCTGCAATGACAGAACTTTGGATTCCACAGGTTTGAACTCACAATCTTTGTGTTGTGAATTAATTAATGCTACTGCAACTAGAAGAATTAAAATATCTCCAAATAGGACTCACATCTAGCAAAAATTTGATGAGAATCTAGAAAAAATATCCAAGTGAAAATTCTTCTCAGCAAAGTACAGTTTAATACATCCTTCACTTCTCCTGATGCCTTGAAGTGGCTACCTGAAAACAGAGGCCAGACAAGATTAAGAGAATAAAAGCAGGTATTTATTTGAAGGGCCTTCAAAGGTACATCTTGGGAGTGTAAAACCTACAGGGGGCTCCACCCAAGATGGACCCCTGGTCACAGGTTTTTCACACTTTTATAAGTTTGGCCCATTTGCATAACAGGGTTAATTCTCCAATTTCAATTTCAGGTAGTGATGTAATTACCCCAAGTTTGCTCTCCCTATCAGAGGCTTTAGTTTACATATTTTGGGGCCTGGGACAACAAGGTGTCCTTGAGTTCAGGCCCAGAGAGGGTTTGATTTGTCTAACGAGCATGAGAGGACTGTAGCTAACAGACTATATGAAGGTTCAGAGTTACACACTAAGCAGTATGGGATTTGAAATATATAAAAGTTAAAACCTAAGCCATCACTCCGGGACCCAGGAAGCTGTATCAGATTGCAGTTCACAGCCAAAATCCATTCCTGGGGTTTTGGAAATTGGCAGTTGGTATGCACTTTGTTTTTCAAATGTTGCTTTGACAGGATAAAACCACTTTTTATATAAAATGACAGGTTAAATCTGGGCTTTGACCTTGAAAGAGGAACCCTGAGCACAAGTTCTTGTTTTCAAGTCATGTCTGGTTTTGCAATTTATTCATTCACTTCCTAATACAAAACGTCCTGGGATCAAAACCCAAAAAGCCATTCTTGCAGGGAAGATCTAAATTGTTCACGTCAGCCGGATGCAGATTTGGATTCCTTCAGGTTGGATACAGATAGGGAGGTAGCCCAGGGGACTGTCCTCACCACTCAGTTTCCCTTATAAAACGCCATTGTACTACCTCTCCCCCAAAAATAGGTTTAAATAAAGTTGCCCATGGATTTTTTTTGTTTAAGTCAGTGCTGTTAGCACATGAGTAATTTTCTGGGAATTCTTCTTGGGTTAAGTCTTAGATATACAGATCTAGATTTGACCTAGGTACATGCAAAAACAAAATCTTAGGTGTTACGGCTACTTTAATGAAGAAAATACAGTACAGCTTTTCAGCCAGCTGAGATGGTGTCTGAGGCAAGACCTTAGGCACCACTCTTAACTTAGAAATATTCAATTTCACCTGAGCCCCAGGGAGGGAGCCATTTCAGAAGTCTACATCTGATTAACTCTTTCCTTACAGGAACTGGTGTCTGCAGTTGAATATAGTAATTGTCAGGTGCCTAATTTTCATTAATGAATACTCCCCACACCGCTGGAACTATCAGTCTGCTTTAAAGCAACATATATTTACGGGACTTTTTGACTGAGAGTTTGACCCAGGTAGAATGGCCTCCTAATATACTGGATGAATGCAAACCCTGTCCAAAGCTGTTGCCCTACCCAGACATCTGGAGTAGGATAGCTGCAGTATTTTTAGGTAGAATACGGTATTCGGGTTTGACTCTTCCTTGTATGCAAAAAAAAAAAAAAAAAAAGAATAATTATCAGTCTATTATTATGGTTTTCATAACTACATAGTAGTAATGATGCCAGTTTGTCCAGGAGTAGCCAAATAATTGTGTTGACATAATCTATATATATTTTTTTTTTTTGCTTGGTAAAGTAAATGCCTACCACTTCATATACTGTGCACTGTCAGAAACACTACTGCAATGCCAAAGAAATGAAAGAGGAAAGAGACTGGTTTGACTCAGGGAAGGGATATGAATTGAAGGAACGTTGTTTAAGTATCATAATGGATATTGTTAGGGCAAACATACAAATAGTGTTTAGGGGCAGCCAACCAGCTCTAGTATGGAGGAACGTAGAATGACAAACAGCTTTTGTTTATAGCACAAAAAATGTGAGTATTGGCTAAGAGGTAGTGTTTATGGTAATTGAGCTTTACAAGGAAGTAAAACTTCGCGGGGAACACAGGGGGTAGCATTTTCAGTGAAGTAGGCAATGAGGAGAGCTGTGTAGGCATTTCCTGATTAGCATCTGCTGTTTCAAGAGCCAAGGAACATGATTCGCATGTAAATGCTTGTGCTAGGCTTTAACAGGCATTCCCTCTAGCATGCCACCCTGCCTTCTGGTTTTATTTTGAGTCTCCTTGAGCCCTACTGTGACTTGAAATCAGTGGAGGAGAAAGGAGAGTAGCACAAACAACAGATGTCTGAAAGTTTCGAATAGAGAGAGAAAAAGCCCTGTGGCAAAGGAGAAGGTGCAGTTAAGGTGTTTTCCTGTCATTAGTATTCAGTGCCTCTAGTACAGACTCTATTTGCATTTTTGCATGTAGATATATTCATATCTGTATATATGCAGTTGTACACGTAGAAGGTAAAGACGTGGTAGTGCAAAAAGATACACATTGCACAGTTCAGAATATTTTTTTGCATCCTGTAGGGGTGCTACCTATAGACACTAAGTGTACTGGCTGACACAGCCAAGGCAACCTATTTTACAGCAGGCTCACAAATTATTTCCCAGCTGCTCCCGTAACTGCGTTTAGTCTCTTGCTGCATAAAATACATTAATTATTTTTGAATCTGAAGTTCAAAGATGCTCCGTAATTGAGAATGCTAATAGTGTGCCTGATGTTCATCAAGACAGCTTTGCTTACAGGTGGTAACTTAAGCCATGGTAGGACAAATACCATGTACCCCATCACATTAGGAGAACTAGGTTGTGCACCAAGTGACGTTCAGTGCACATTCAGAAAAGTCTTTAATCTGTGCTTTTTGGTACAGGGAACGGTGTCTTTAGGGACTTTGATTTCCAGAAAGTAAATCTGTGGCAGAAACAGCTGTGAAATTCTTACAATATATAGGCAGCTGGGGATGGCATAGAGACCCTGAAAATACATTGCCTGCTGGGTGTTAAGTCAGTACTGCATGGGGCCAGGAACAAAAAGAAATGGAAAAAAAATACTGTGAATGGAGAAGTGAAAAAATATGATGTTTTTAGCTTTTTACACTTCTTGGGAAAGATACCTAAAAGAAATACATAAAAGAGTATTCTGGGCTGAGAACTTTGAGCTCTGAAATCTTAGCAAGCTGCTTCCCCCTTTCCCACATCTACCTCCTTCTTTTATGTCTTATTTCTTCTACTGGCTTCAGCAGATGGGTCCACAGATGGAAAATCCCATTCACACAGAATCCTATTTTCTTGTGATATTTTAAATGTATATTTATTTGCTTATTAACTTGCTGGGTTTTTTCAAACAGTTTTGGTAATCTCTATGTGTCTTCACACTGTTTATTTTGTTTTTTACTTGTGTTATATATATAGATACATATATATATACAAAAATTATTATTTGGCTCCTGGACTACAGAAGTTTATGTTTAGATTAGCCTATGTAGAGTTTAGGACAACTGCTGTTACTGAATGTGACTTCTGAAAAAAAATCCAGTTTTGGAATGAATGCCGAGGATGCCACTAGGAATTACTTTTCTTTGTCCAGAAATTTGTACATCAGAATAGTATTTCCCTGTGGTGATATTTTCCACCTACAGGGCTACAGGGAATGCTGTATATTTCAATAGGTTGGTGGCAGCACTTTAAGCATCAAATATTAGTTGTTGTTAACCGGAGGGAGTCTGCTGCATTCAGTTGAAACAGAACAACTGTTATCTCGTTAATACTATTTTAGCATAGACTTTCTTAATCTTTATAAGGATATCCTATCAGAAAATTAAGCATAATAGCAATAATTATGCCCGTATTTTAAATAGCGCTTTTATGCCTGTGTGGCTCTCTTTCTAGTTTAAAAATATGCTATCTCTGTTGCACAGATGTGTAAACTAAGGCATGCATGGGAAGTGAAATAAGTTCACTGGAGGTCTTCCCGAGAAAGACAGTACTGGTTTTAAAGCAGAACCTTATCACAAGTCATATATAAAACTTATCACTAGGTATTTGTAAATTTAAAAAAAAAAATCCTGCACTTTGGAGATACCATTTAACATTTATTTTTCTTCCCACAGGAACTTTTTACACCAGAGTGCAAATTCAAGGAGTCTGTTTTTGAAAATTATTATGTAATCTACTCATCCATGCTCTACAGACAACAGGAGTCCGGGAGGGCCTGGTTCTTGGGGCTGAACAAAGAAGGGCAGGTCATGAAAGGAAACAGAGTGAAGAAAACAAAACCAGCAGCTCATTTTCTACCCAAGCCATTGGAAGGTGAGGCTCAGTCCATCCCTGGCAGACCCTCCTAGAGATCTCACTAGAAAAGGGAATGGTGTCCAAAATGCCCTTCCTGAATGTGCATGCCCCACACAGGAAGCAATCCCAATGTCATTCCCAAAGTTTCATGGAGCAGTTTTGTGCTTCTGTGCAGTGATGCTAAAAAGGGCTTATGTAAAAACATTTTTCCAGGGACTGAGAGGTCATTCTACAAGAAAAGAAATCTTTTGTGGAAGAGCACTGTACTGCTTTTAAAATATTCTGTTGTTAGGGACAAAAACTGTTGTGAGTCTTGCAGTGAGAAAACAGTCCTTTCATTAGGCATAATGAAGTAATGGATGTTGTAGGATGATTGGGAGTTATAAAGGGAACGGATGAAATGTCAGCATTTCAAAGTAAAAGCTTTCTAATACAAAACACGAAGGTCTGTCTATAAAATAAATCATGAGGTATTGCTTTGCCAGTTGGTGTAATATAATGGTGTAACTCATGTAAGTTGGCCTTTAAACCAAGATAGGAGCAAATAACAGTCACAGTAACCTTACACACCAAAATTATGTCACATTCTCTGAAAAATCCATTTATATCTTGGAACTTTTGTGTTATCCTGTATATTCTGCAGGCCTTTATAAACCTATGCTGCCTTTTGCTTCTTGTCCTGATATCACTACTCATTGTTCTAATTGTTACACATAGCCTCAGTCATTCTGAAAATTATCTCATTACTTACCCTCTGAAAACACATACCTGAGTAATGCTTTGGTTGGCAGCCCAATTTCTTTTGATACTTTAACTTAAAATTTTTGATTGAAGGATCAGTTTGTTAAGTACTTGAGTTTCATCATAAGGAAAGAATCAGAATAATCTTATGTTTATTCAAAGTCAGGTTGATGCCTTTGTGCTTACCTTGTCTTGTGAAAGCTTACAGTTGTTTCATAAGCTCTCAACAATACTCATACTTTATATCTCTATCCCTCTATATTAAATTAAGAGTTATAGGGAGGGAAAGCCAGTGCATTTTTAAAAGCAAGGCAAATTCATATGGATTAGGAAAGAAGTTACTTTTTTTCAATAATGTTTGGATGATCAGACTCCATCAAAATAGCTTAGACAATGCTTAGAAATATCTAGATTTACATTGCCTATGAGAATCATGGAATATGACAGCTCTCCTGTATAATTCCTTACTTTATAGTTCCATTTCGTGTTGTTCAACGTAATAATTTTGTAGGTCACAGTGTTATTTCACCAAGCTCTTTTAATTAATCAGCAAAGTGCCCTAAACACATTTATGGGCCACTCTGAAGATATAGATCATAACCAGCCTTATGTACTCTAGAGAAGACATTTAATTTCAGTCTTTCAGAAGCTATAAAAGGATTTAGATTATGTCACTGGAAATGTTAGAACAAGCATTTGATTAGTTAATGGTGCTATGGGGCCCTTTAAATTTATTATGAAACTTCACACCATTGAAGATCAAGGTCAGTACTCTGATGCTCCAGCCTCCTACTCTAATTAGCCAAGGCATGAAGGAATTGTGCTCTCTATGGCAGCACCCAGTCTGGAAATCAGTGTGATGATTAATTCCTTTGACTGCTGTGACACCTCTTTTAACATTGCTCTGATATAAATAAATGCTACTGAAGTTAGGTATGAGTAGAAATATTACCTGATTCAGTGACATGGAAAATGAAATTGAATTATCCAAGAATATTAATCATTAAGGCAGCTTAATGCTGGAACTGTGTAATTGAATACATGTATTTCCCTCAAAGGACTTGAAGTGGTTAGATAGGGACTGAACCCCAGGGACAAACTTCCGATTCCTCTAAGAATTCAGTTAATAGCTTAATTTGGAGTTTTCTGCACTTCTGCATTCAGTGGAGATCAGTGGCTACTGCATATGCTTTTGGAAATGAGGAAGGAAAACCCCCAAACCACTTTTGTACTCTCCACATCTCCTGGACATTTCTTCAGGACACTCCTGAAGAAGAGACCATGGCCAAATTCCTCAGATTTGGGAGACTGATGTACACGTAACTTTGTAGAACTGGACCCTTACCTAGTCTTGCAATGTATGACTAAGAAAGAACACTTAAGTCTACAACTGTACCGTATGATCCCATTTTTAAATTACAGTCTGTCTTATCACATTGTACTTCTAAAAGTACATTTGCATGTTAATTTAATGTTTATTTAAGGACTGTATATACATACATATGTGTATATACATGTATATTTTTGTGTGCCTTATGCAAAGACAGAATACTAGTTTTTCATTTCCAAGAACCTATAGTATCCATTAAACAAGCAAGAATGCAGTTTCCCACCGCATTTTTAAGTCAGATACAGAAGAAGTATGAGAATTTTGGAGGGTCAAGCAATCCTATCAGTGGTGCAAAACCAGTCTGTCAAAATAAATAGTTTCCTTGGTATGCAAGAGAAACATAGAAAATTAATCCTATTTGAGATGAACTCCTACATGTGATAAATTGTTAAAAATGCCTCTCCTTTTCTCTTCTTTCTCCTCAGTTGCCATGTATCGAGAACCATCTTTGCATGATATTGGAGAAACAGTGCCAAAGGCTGGGGTAACTCCAAGTAAAAGCACAAGTGCATCTGCAATAATGAATGGCGGCAAACCAGTGAACAAGAGCAAGACGACATAGCCAGATCCTCACAGGTGTTGTGACTTTACTGAGTCCCGAGTACAGTTGAGCAATTTATCCTTGCCAGACTTCCCCTCGGCCGTGTCTGTGGATCAGCTTGAGGCAAGTCACCAACTTGCCCGTTGCTGTTTCTGAACTGAGTTGTTGCAAGTGGATAAATCTCAACATGTAGCTCCACCCACAACAAGAAGACACCTGGATGAACCAGCTAAACTCAGACCATGGAATGCCCTACCAGATATTGGAATGCCTTTTTAATATCTTTTCTGTGACTGTGACACTTCATGTGAATGACATACTTCACAAGTACACTTGATACCTTGCCTGCTGACAATTGCCCATAATCCCTTTTTGAGTCCAGTTTCAGCAAAATCCATGTGTTTAAGTTCTATTTTGTAGCACACAAATAATCAAGTAATTTCTAGTTAGATGCTGTAAACCTGTGCTATTATGGATTTCTCTTCTTCCCTTTTTTATAAGGCTGCTCGCTCCACTGTTTGTGACCTTTTGCAGGGATTGTGTTTCTCTATAACTTAAGTGTTGCCGGTGGCTTAGTTTTGAAAGCAATCAGGGAATCAGGAAGCCTTCAAAAATCTATTATTACAAATTATATCTATAAAGAATAGGATCGTTGTCTCTGGCTTAGAATATTGATTAAATGTGAATACTCTTTAGTAACAGATACTGTGCTTCTGAGGTTGGCACTGGAGTGGAGGGATGAGTGTCAAACACAACCAATGGGGAGTTTTCTGAAATGTGTGTTTGGCATCCCCCTATAGTTTCTTTTTGTGTGTGTGTTTTATACATATCACAGGCTTACTGGTAATGGTAACATTTGCCTTGCCCAGCGAGCAAGACCCACTCATTTTTGGAAAAGTGGGTCCAAAGAATTTTGTAGGCCTTGTAGGCCTGAATTAAGGCTCATTTTTCATCTACTAAATCTTCATTGTTTGAAAAACAACCACCACCAATAAAAAAAAAAAAAGTAAGACTAATCAGAATTGCGCTACCTAAATCCATTTCAAATATAATCCTTTCCTGTTTTTAAGGAACTGAACTTAATGCCATTGTTATTTTTGGCTGAATCCCACACCTACTTAGCAAAGCATGGGCAAGGATGTTGTTGTGTTCTTTTTTGCAGCACCAATGCAAAGGGTAGTTACAAATTATAGTTTAATATTTCTGGTGTTTTAAAAAAGAAGTTTTAAAACTGGACATATTACAAAACTTTATTTTTATTTTTAGCTAAGCATGCAAAGTCCGGTCCTGTGTATTTCACTGATATCCCAGTATGTACCTCCACCCAGCTTCCTAGAATAACACGCCCACCAAATTGCTAGATTGAAGGTGCCTTGCCTTGATCTCTATATACTGTACTTTCTCCTACATGAACCTAGAAGAAATCAAAAACATCATAAAATTGAAGCCTTGGGTCATATTATCAGAAACAACATCAACCCTTTGAGTTTGTCACTTGTGAACAATTCAGCCAATGTCGTGGGGGATGAAGGACAGGAGCNGGGGGGGGGGGGGGGGGGGGGGGGGGATGGAAGATTTAGAGAATGCCACAGAGATGCTACTGAAGTTTTTGCATGCTTAGTCACAGGCTGTCAGAAGATTAAAAATATGGGCACTCTCTGTATGCTTAAGAAGGAATTTGTTTCTTAGAAATGGCAGCAAAGATCAAACTGTATCTCAGTCTGGAAAACTGTGTGGCAACACTCTCTTGGCCTCTTGCTGTTACTTTGATATTTAAAGACAAAAAGAGGAAACCATCCGTTCCTTTTTTAGCACTGTATTTCTGGCAATTTGTTTTATCACATCTTTGTGCTGAATTCCCTAACAGAGACTGCTGATTTATTTCAAACTCCCTCTCTGCTCAGCTGAACAACTGATTCAGTCTGAATGAACTCTTCATACTAGTTTTCAAATGTGTTCTGTTTTTATAAGCAACATTTAGTGCACTCTTCAAGGAGGCTACTGTAAAGCTGCTAAATTCTAGATAAACTTTTTCTTTTTTTCCGTAGGTCAGACTTCTTTTTGTATATGTGATATGAGAACAGCAAGATAATGCTTGATGTTGGGTCTTTCTAGGGAGGGAATGAGTTAAGCATGAAGCCCTCTATCCATGTAGAGAAAAAAAATACAAACCTAATCTAAAACTGTGATAAAAATGCAAAGAAACTTTGACTTAAGACTGTGCCCTTGCCTGCTAGCACTAAATCTGTGTGCGTGGGGAAAACAACACTTTATTAAAAACTTTGGTGTGCCCTTCTCGTCCCATCTGGTCCAGTGGGATTTGTGCACCATCCCTGAGAAAACAAAATCAAACCAAAGCAACTCAGATGGTGAGCTGGGGTTTGCTCTGCACTGCAGGCCCCATGAGAGGCAGCAGCCTAGACGCTGTACTGTCGGCTGGGTCCCACCGTGGCCCCACGCCTTCCTGCAATTATAAGAGGAGAACTTGACAACATTTCAAGTAAGATAAAACAGCTGAAGGCTACATTCTCTCTCACCTGATTCATGAGGAGGGAATACATGAGTTCATGTCCCATTCAGCTGTCTTTTTACTCATCCAGTGTAAGACCCTGAGGAGAGACAGGGCTGGAGACCTGGCTGAGCCATGCAAGGAGGATCTGGTTCATTGCCTGATCCTATATAAGCATTGTTTTCGACATCGACCTTTTGGTCCTGAGTAACTATGATCTGTGAACCAGTTTGAGAGGCTATAATTAAGGCCAGATTTAATTTCTTTAAGCAGTTAGTACATACTGGAAATACAGCTTTTTTTTTTTTTTTTAATTGTTGTTTTCTGGTTTTGTTTCTGTAGGCTAAATTCATATGAGTGTTTAATCCAATGAATCAATGTCCTGGGGGTTTTTTTTATACAATTTGTTTAAACATAACAAAGGTATCTTTGTGCTTTGTTTCCTCCCTTTAATTTTGTCTTGTCTCATCTGTTGCATGGGAAGAGTATGGCAAGGATGAACTAACTGCATGTTGTAGGTTGTGTCTGTCAAAGAACTGTTGGTCAGTGTTACAAATTTACATACATATATGCAAAGAGTTTGTCTGCATTGTACAGTTTGTGTTTATTCTTATTTGTTGTATACACAGAGTCAACATGATGAATAAAACATTTATATGAAGGCATACTGGAAACCAACAGAAAAGTTTATGTAAGAAGTAGACTGTGCAAAGAATCATTGCACTGGCCACAGGATGGTGAAACTTCATGTAAATAGGTTGGCAAACTCAGTTCTCCCCCTTTACCATGCCAAAGAAAATTTCAGCTCCTTGATATAATACCTCTCTTGCTGTTCTCCAGGATGAGACTTCACCATTTTCTTCCCTCTAAAATTAATTTTGCTGTTAAGTGAAAGCTGTTTTCAACTGTCTGTTACTACTAAAGTACTGTATAGTATACCTGATGGAATCAATTTGTATTTACAGATTGGGGTTTTTGTACTTACATGTGCAGCTGTCTGTGAATCTGCAGCGTTCCAGGTCTTTTGCATGCTTGCTTTGTATTTTGTTCTTCTGGGTTTTCTCTAATCTCTGAGAGACTGTTCACACTGCAATCTAACCTCATCTTACCATTTTATATGTTAACACTGCACAAAGTCATTCTCTCCTTTTCTCTTTTTAAATCTGTATTTCAGCTACAGTTCTATTTGGCAAAATCAGTCACACCTGCACAGTTTTAGAGATCCATTTTTGAGGAGATATGAACTACTTCAACAAAGCACCGTTTTGCTGTACTTCAAAAATTTTATAAATACACAAGAATCCTTATGAGATTGCTCACATGATAGAGCCTATAGAAGGGCCTCTAGCTCCTTTTAAGTGCTTTGTAGTTCACATAACAGAGCTTTTGCTTCATATTCTGGGGGTTTTAGCCATTCTCAATTGATTTTTTAATATACTGTCATTTTCATTAACGTTGGTTGTTAATAAACCCCTCCCAGCCCCTCCCCTCCACTAGATACAAAGTAAAGCAATTCACTTTGACTATGGTATACACCTGAAACAATAATAAGAACCCTGGTATACATATATATATGTATATATATATGAGGAAACTTTTTGTCTTGGTTTAAAACTAGTTTAAGGAATGAGGTATGAAAGCAGGCAGTTTGGTCCATGCACTAAAAGTGTATCATGATGATCCATCTGTTTATTGGTATAAAGAAGACATTATTCAGCTACATTCAAATGGGAATGGAAGCAAAATTAGACTAAAGAAGAAGGTCCTCTTTCTTTTAAATGGCCCTTTAGATAAATTCATATTTTGCGCAATGCATTCTAAAATGTTTAATAACGGGGGTTTTTTCTGTGATGACTAATGCAAATGCTATGTCTTTTTTTTAAAGATGTAATAAAATTTTTGTTCAATTACTTAGTAACAGAAATATTCAACTTAGCTTTCTTCATCCCAGTATCATTTAGCTGTATCATTTAGCTACAAAGTGAGATGTCTTTCTGCAAAGAAGCAAGGGCAATGTATCAGAAAAGTGAGAGCAAGTACATGATTAAATGCATCTATGTGTTTCTAAGAAAGAGTATAGCCAGAGGAAAAAAAAAAAAAGATCACAAGCAGGTTAATAATTTATAGAAGCAAATCAGTCCACAGGTTTTTTATAGGTGATATTACAAATATGTTATACACAATAGGCATAATACTGCAAGTCAATTATAGAAGCATTGGCACACTTCTGGATTGTGTTCTTTCTCACATAAGAAGAAAACAAGGTTATAGTACCTTTTTGTTTGTAAGGTGTATCAATCTAATCAGTAAGAATTCCCCATTTATCCAATTTGGTTTTGCCTTTTGCCACAGGCCTGGAAGCAGGTTTTTACAGTCACTAGCTATGAAGAATCAAAGCAGTAAGCTTCACTTCCTTATGCCTCTTCCTGTATTTACAGTTTATGTATCTGGAATACCCATCATAGGGAATGAGGTGTAAGATAGCAATTTATTAATACAGCTATTATATTCACATATGTGGAATAATAATCTTATTCCTTCTGACTTCATTTTTCTAGAGAGGAAATGAGCCACAAAACAGGTATGCTGGGTGTCACATCACCAGTCACCTCAGCATGAAGAGCAGGGGAAATGTTCAAGCAACATTATAGGAAACAGAATAAAAATTGGAGAAGAATTAATGTGTACATTAAATTTTTAGTAGTCTTAGTTAATATTTTAAGGTTTATAGTAATAGCACCATTTGTTTTTGATAATTGTATTTTAATGAATCACTGAGAGTAGCTGTCTTAGATATTCTGATTTTTTTCCGTAGGTAAGTTAACAAACAACTTGGGTAACATTTTTGAAATGCTATGGCTACATAATTCATCCGGTAGTCAAAAGATTGGAGTTGATTGGTTTTTTTTAAAAAAAAATCAAAGTAGGAATAAAAATTACTTTAAACTCTTTAAGTATATAAATTTAAAATTAAAGGAAATGACAAAGTAAAATGCATCAAATACGACACTGCAACCACCAAAAGAATTGTTCTTTTATATATGAATGAGTACCTGAAATACCACAGCTGATCTACAGTATATATAAATCTGTTATGATGCCATGAAACAAGTCAAAAGCATCTACTGACACCAGATAAGACTTCTGATTATCTAGTATTTTCTTAATACAGTACTAAGTACAAATGGAAGGAAAGCAAGGAGAACTTTGTATCCTTCATTGTTTACACTCTGATTCAGCAGATGAATGTATAAGATGATTCAGGTCAGCGGTATTCCTTATTCATAAATATAAATAAAAGCAACAATTTGTGCTCTCCAGACACTAAGGTTGGCAAAATGCATATCTGCTAAAACTTAAGAAAATATTCCTGTTTAGCTCCATGGAGTTTAAGGGTTTTAAGTATAAAATATAAAATAAAATTTCAAGATTAATTTTACTTTGAAGATTCTTTATACTTTCTGAATACAGTTTAGAACTCTGCCCGATATTTTGGTTGTCTGATAAGAGAGTAGCTAGCAGCTTTGGGATGTATGTCTAGTTATTTATCTGCATAGCTTATATATAAGTTGGATGTTTGGTAATTATACTCCCTGAGAACATGGGCTTCACAAGCTTCATTTTTAGAAAGAAAGAATCCAGGTTAAGGGGAAAAAAACCTGGTAGTTAAAGAGCAAGCTATATGGGATGGGGGAATAATAAAGCAGTTAAATTAATTTGAAACTTTGCATTCTATTACATGTTCTGTACCGTTGTATTTTCCTATTTCAAAACTGTCCTTTCCTAAAAGAAAACTAATTTCTAGATTAATCATGGAAATACATTTTTTTGTTAATACATAGTTCCATTATTTCGGAGTCATGTACCTCTTCAAAAATCAGGACCTTGGCACCTAAACTACAATATTAAAGTTTGGTATCTAAAAGAAGTATTTTTGAGCCATTTAATCAATTTCTTGCTCAATCATGGTTTCACAAAATGTAAACACTTTTGAAACTAAAATGTATATTTCTTTTTTTGCTCTAAAGAATTCAAGGGCTGCCAAATCTACATGTACAAAAAAATAAGAGACTCATATGTAAATAAGTTAGGGAAGTCCCAATAGTTGTGCATCGTTCATAACTCAATGTGAATTTCACACTGAGCAGCATTTCACCATTGGAAAATAAAAATAAAATTTTTGTTCATACCACTGCTTTGTTTGTATTTACTGTATTAAAACTTTAATTACTTTGTTGACATTGTCCAAACATCTTTGGCTGAGACCAAGCTACTGCATAGCACAGATGATTTTTCAAGTCAGTTGATGTTCAGGTTCCCCCCTTCTATAAAAGCAGTTAAATTCAGTGAATTCCATGTGTGACAGGGCAATCTGTCCGGAACAGTGATTTCTAAGAGTAGAAAGAATTTTCATCCTAAAAGTTACTAATATAAAAAATTTTCATTTGCTTTACATGTAGGAGGCAACTGTAGATACATAGAACAGTACAGAAGAAGTACATGTGAGCTGCAGAATACATATGCAGAATAGGCAATCACACTTTTATATCTTTATTAGTTTCATTCATTATGTTTCTATAGGTTATGTATTTGAAAGTATTGTAATATGTAGATTAGATAACCAACTTACTGACATATCAACCACAGAAAATACAAGTTCTCTTGTGGAAAAGGTTCCATTCAAACATTTTGGGTCTTCAGTCTATGGGTGTCATGTAATTGGACCTCAGTTATACAATTATTTGACCAAATAAAAAATGATTAATATTTTTATAGGCTTCTTTACATTTTCTCTCAATTTATGAGCTGGTGCATAATCAGGATTGTCGGAAAGAAAAAAAAAGGGCCAAATAATGTATTTTTAAAACACCATAAACCAAATCAAACTAATTATTTGACAAATATTCAACTAGTGCTACTCTTCTACAGGTGTATTTTTGCATACTGATAAGGAGATGTGACAACCAAGTAAATAATGTTTAAAAAAGGGTTTCCTTACACCTTTGCCTAAGGTTTCTCAAAGATATAGTCATTATAGGTATAATATCGGTTCCACTGAATTTACAAAAAAACTCTAGAGAAGTTCCATAGGGCCAGTATTTTATGACTTCACCCTCTAGAGCCTGGGCTGTCCTGCTCGCTTGTTTAGTTTTCTGATGCATTTCTTTAAGAAGCAGATCCTCAAATGTGTTCTAAGGTATTTACAACCATGTATGTGTGCATTCATGCACACCCACACCCAGACACTTCTGAAATTAAATGTCCTAGCAGCCTAAAGAAAAACAAAAAAAAACCCCTCCTCAATGTTTGATGTCCTTCACTAAGGGTATTCTCTCCCCAGCCAAATTTCACAAGCATTTCCATTCCATCCTTCCCAGCACTCGCAGTTTCCACAGCTACAAACACCGTTACCTAGAATAGAATGAATAAAGGACAATTATAATAATTGAAATGTATTACATTAAAATGTGTTTTATGGGAAGCAAAAAGCTATGCTAAAGTAGTTGCATTGTTCCTTTATTGTTCCCCTACCTCTTTTTCCTTTGGAAGGAAGCAATTACTGTACCATTGCATTAAGCCACTCCACACCTATACTTACAAGGCATTAATAGCATGTTCTCAATAATTCCATCAGCAATATTGCAAATATTGTAACTGCGTATGGTGTAGTGTAATTTTTTACACCAGTGTTTGTACCCAGCTGGTGAGGCTTAAGTGTTCACGCTCTGCCTTCAAGTACCAAGAAAAACAAGATTACTTTTAACTATTATTCATAAAGAAAAAGTCATTATAAGCTACAAACAGAATAGCAATAAAACCATGACTTTGAACATGAAAAAGTTTAAACTTAAAGTCTCAGAAGCGCTATACAAATAAATCCTGTCTCAAACTCTCTATTAAGTGAAAAATGTCTTGGCCCTATTTTGAAGCAGGGAAATATTTAGTACTGAGACCTATATATTAATTTTATTAAAATATTTTTTGACTCTCAGATGCTCAGCTTGAGACCTGTATAGCCTTTGTACCCATGTAAACTCCTCTTCCTTCTGACTTTATGAAGATCCATGATTAACCATTAGAGCTGCAGATAAAGCTCCTGTTGCTGCTATACTGGCTACTTGCCTCCAGAAAATGACCCTTGCTAACAGGGCTAGCTGGAAGACACAATTCACTAGTGTCAGTCTTCTCACTCTCACTCTAATCGGCTTGCAGTTCTTCCACATCTAATAATTACTCAGCAAAGACTTTCTAAAATTAAGATTTGTAACAGGAAGCAGCCAGTGAGTTAATTTAGCAATTCCCATGCTGCTTCTTGTCACTATGTTTGTCATGAGGGTTTGTTGGCAGCCTGCCCATTTCTATCGACATCTGCCACCTGCATATTCAGACAATGTTAAGGTGAAGCTGCTTGAATCATTTACCATCACTTCAGACGAAAAGCTATCAGGTATTCCAGCCTCCCACCAGCAATTGTCTGATTGCTAGGAAGCTCTTTTAACCCACACAACCATGCCCCTAACCCACCAGGGATGATCAGACAAGTGAATTTTGTCTGTGACTTAAATGCATTACACAAATGGAATGTCCAGTAAAAGAACAAGGGCTACGGTAACCTAATGATCGTAATGCTGGCACTGTGTCCTTTGCCAAAACCAGTAACTTGTAGTCTGTCAGAGTGAGAATTGTTGATGGGTTCCATGGCTGGCTTACTTATTTAAATCCATACTCAGGCTTTTAACTGTTGTTTTGAAACCTTAAGTTGATCATTGCGCTGCATGAAGATACAATTTTAGCAGGTTTGAATAACCAGCAAATGTGCTTCCTCTGTCAGTAGGGAAAGAAGAAGCTGGGCTTTGCCTAACATAATTCCCATCAGCTCAGTTTGTTTCCTGAAGCAATTAAGTGTTAGCCTGTACTGCACCTGTGCAAATGAGACCATCATGTTTGTCACAGTCTCTGTCATCGCATTCACAGAAATCACCCGAAATGTACCATTCCTGGGGTGAACAGATGCACTTTCCACAGTGGCAGGAACCTGAAATCACAAAAATTATTACTCACAGTCAAAGAGTACTCGCACATTCAGGCTAGAAAATAACAACCCAAGTCACACATGTGCACACATACGCACATGTGCATGTGCACAAAATTGCTGTCTAAGAGGCTGTTGCATAAAAGAAAATAATCAAGCTAAAAGCCTTTTGATTGAAAGGATCCTTTTGGCATGAGCTACAGTATGGTGGGACGTTACTACTAATGCTTTGATCCTGCTATTCCACTTAATCAGGACTCACATTTTGAAGCTTTTTTTTGGTTTCAGAGACTTACAATCAGGGCTTCTCTTCCCAGTAACTTCATTTTTTTTTTACTAGCAAAGCTCAAATTGTCCCTGACCCATTGTTACTGAAGGCAATAAAATCACACCCAGGAAGAAAATAGTCCTCCTCATCTAAAGCTTTTAGGGGTGAGTTCACGAAAGACCAGCAGTGCCCAAGACTAACATCTGGAGACCCCAAAAATCCTTGTCACCACAAATGAAGCTTCTCCACCTCCCATGGAATCACTCAATATTTGCTCTAGGTCAGAAAGACTTTGTGCACATAATGGCAGGTCACCAAGTGACTCATTCGTGCAGTGTGCCCTAATGCCCCTTGTTGGGACATGCTGCTTTCCTTCTCCTCAAGGATGTCAGGCCACACGCTCACAGGCAAAGGAGGGTCTCTATGGTCAAATTCAGGTGACGCCATAACCCATGGAGCACCAGAAACCTCCCTCTAAGTCTCTGAGACATCCTTACCCTCAGGAGAAGGTTCATGGCTCTGAATCCTGGAAAATGACAAGTGCCCCCTGACAATCGTGTCAGGAAACCTGTAGCCTGAGACGTATGTGAGAGAGGCTTTTCTGCAACTGGAAATACCACAAGGAGATGGTAATTCCTCCTGAATGATTCCAACACTTGGCTTAAGAGACTTGCCTTTTACAGATCCCATCTTCAGCAGCCTGGGCCTATAGAGATTTCAGACATGTAAACACTGAGGTGGGGATCTTAGTAACTGCTAAGCAAAAATCCTTTTGTGGACCTAGCCCTAAGAAGGCATTACAGCAGAAATCAGTGTTAAAAACAAACAAACAAACAAACAAACAAAAAATACCCCAAAAAAACCCAAATAAATTATAGCAAAGAATACATGCAAAATTTTCAACTATGAAAGGCAGAGTTAAAGAAAAAATGTCACCAAAGAAGCAGTTGACAATTTACAGAAGATGCTTATAAGTGAGTTAAACGCACTTGAAAATCCTGCAGTGTTTCCAGAATGATTCCATTAAACAGTCACCAATGTGTTTAATGCATTATTTTAAAAAACCCATATAGATGGAAGCTTGATTATGTCAGAATATAACCTATACAGAATCCATGGGTTACTTAACAGGGCCTGAGCCAAAGCCTATAAAATTATGCTTTTCCATCTTTCTAGTTCTTTCAGGGACCTCTGAATAAAATCCACAGTAATAATCCCAAAACTCTTTAAGAAAAAAAGTTGCATTGGTTGATATCAACCAATTTTCCATTGCTTTTCCCATAAATGCTGAAGCTTAATTCTTGAAAACTTCAGAACAGCCTCAGCAGAGTATCTAACTTTTAATTAAATATGTAATTTAATGCTTATTTTAAATTCACAAAAATTAACTCATTTTCTAATTTTAGGGAAATGCTTTAACTTGTAACATATGGAACATGTAAATATATTCAGGAAGAGCTAGTGATTAGAACATTTGAGGATGGAAATATTTGATTAAGCATCTACTTTTTCTGTGGGTTCTGAGTACTGCTTACTGGGCCACTGGCATAGAAAATATTGACATTCCCTACAAGGATCAAAAATGCCGTTGTATAAAGAGGCAGTGGAGGATAGCATACATATCACAAGGTTGCTCTGTAAGAGATATACTAAGACATACTTGGGGGTAATTTAAACCAAATACCTCTGTTTATACAAACTGCAAGGTACTGACATCTGAAAATAATGAGGAACAGTATGAGAATTTTTATGACACTAAAGCAGTTATTAAGAGTATTACAGTGTAAGAAGCCTGAAATGATTCTGCATAAGCCAGCACTGATGCTGCTACTGAGGGATGCCCACAATGTTTAAAACTGTTTTGCAGAAGATACAGCAAATTTAACACCAAGTCGACCAAGGAAGATAAGGCTCCAAAATACAAAATCTGTTATGGAAATGAATGTATCGAGTCTTTTCCCTGAACAGGGCATGCTGCTCTCGGAGGCTCCTCAGTTTAATTGAGTCTAATGAGTTGCAGGGTGTTTCCTGGGATCCCAGCCAGATCCTCTCGGATGGGATTTGGCTCATTACCTTGCCCACATCCTGCACCGTTACAGTCGCCATGTACGGCCCTATCTTTACTGCCAGGGAGGCAGCAGCGTGGTGGGTGTTGTTGTTTTCCTTGGGAAGAGCTTTTGCTACAGGTGGCACAGTCAGTGAGCCAAGATTCTGAAAACAGCCTAGGAATGTGGATGCCCAACTTTGCTTATATTAGCAGAGTGCAATTGTGCAATTTTCTGATAGTGTTCAGCAGTTATCTGCTGAAAACCAGGACTCCTCACAGTCTATTAAAACCTACATACAGAAACTCAAGCTATCCTCAGTCCATTATAGCACTTGCATATCCTGGCTAGGTTTCCAACAAAAATGGAATAAACCACCATTAGTGCACAGGTTCGAAATTCCCTTTTGTTTGACCAGTAGTCATTATTTTCTTCTCACTGTAATGAATCAGAAAGAACAATTTGCCATTTTGGTTCCTGGGTAGTGCTTCACTAGCTATGAACAGTGTTTTTAAGTATGAGTATCCAGTAAGACATGATTTCCAGATACATATCTTAGGATCAAGAATAGATTGCAAAAAAAACCCCAAACCCATCACCAAAAAAAAA
>VWZW01006382.1:1501809-1531456 GCA_013397115.1 Edolisoma coerulescens | reverse complement strand
GGGGGGGGGGATAAAATAGAATTTTTTTCAGAATTATTTGTACAAAGATTAATGAAAAAATTAAAATATGTTGAATAATAAACTGAGTAGAAAATTTGGCCAGGAAGAAAGGAAAAGTGACAAAAAATACAGCCAAAAATATAGGAATGGAAGACAAAAAAAAAAAAGAAATAAGAAATGTCTCCCAGCCAGAATTACATTTTCCAGCTTTGAATAATATTTCTGCATCAGAGATAATAATTCTTTAGCTAATCTGGGAAGCAAATTATACATACCAGTGACTTTTGTCCTATCTTACCTGCTATGTAGGGCAAGGGAGCAGAAATGACGGGAGTGAGATAATTTGGGAGCATGGGCTGGGAAGAAGGGAACAAGCAGTAGGAGTATCTGGGAAAGCACTGAGCCATAGGATGCAGGGAAGCAAACCAGCAATTTCGTTTTTCTAATTAGTGGGCTTCCTATGAGCCTCCAGTGCAACTTGATATTGTAAACTGAGAGGCAGCACTGGTAGAAGCCCAGAGGAGAGACAAACCTGGTAGTTTGCTGTAAGTGGAATTCATTCAGTTTACTTATAGTCAAATACTTTACAAATTCTAATTACAAGAATACTGGGAGTGCCAAAGTCTTGGAGCTGTCATTTCCAGCATCTAAAAGTTCAAAATAACTTTTGTATCCCAGAGTCTGTATTGATCTTCGGGTTTTTTTTATCATATTATCTATACACCTTTAAAGGCTCAGTAACAATGACACAGTCTTATTATGACAGTATTTCTCCCCACTTCTAAAAATGTATAACTAGCAATGATAGAAGCTTGATGCTACTTGAATTTCTGTGTTAGACCGGAAGACAAGAACAACTATATGACAACCCAAAATACAAGAGGTGAAAACCAAGCATAAATACTTTCCCATATTCTCCTTCCAGATAAATGTCATGCAATTGTCTACATTAACTAACTGAAATTAGGCTTCTGTCAGAGCATTTTTATCTACCTTATTTATTTTTAATTAATAACATAGAGATTAGAATTCAGGTTAGCTCAACCAAACAAGAGCAAAATATGCAACTGGATGTCACTGCTGGAAAATTATTTGTGAAGATAAAAACCCTTGTACTCATTTTAGCAGAGAATAGTAAGAAATCCATGGCAATTTCTCTGAGAAAATAATTTTAAGGCATTTTTCTTGTAGTCATTTTGTGTTATGAATGAAGAGACTGATCATGTCTGTAAGCCTTTACACAAGTCAAATAAAAAGGTAATGAATAATCTATAAATTTGCAGCAAACAGAGCTTGCAGTTTACCACATAAAATTGGACTTGCATTTTTCTGTAATGACCATTTTTCTCCTCCTCTATGCCATATAAATGCTCAAAACCTTTATGCCTACAAATCCTCATAAAGGATTCTTTTGTCTCAAATAATCCATTTTACAAAAATAATATTTGTTTCTAGCTGACACCAGCTTGGGCAGCTGCAGCTTTTTGGATGCCTCATCTATAGGCGTGGCAAGTGTACAAGTGTTCAGCCCAGTGCTTGTTAACTCTAAGCTGTCTCATGTTTGTGTGGTAGCCTGCAAAAAACTGCTTTACATGGTCTAGTTGTGAATATCCTCCTTGCAAATCACAGAACAAAGGGGCAATCTGAATAGTTAAATTAGTATTTTATCATGTTAAGCAATTCATTTCAGCTGGACTTCTTCAATTAGAGATTTTTCTTTACCCCTAAATATTCAGATTAAGCAGATTTACTGGGAAGTGTTGGTCTATCAACATTTCAGACCTAACATGAAACAGTTAAAATCATAGCAAATTGCCCTGAAAATGCTCATTCATAAAAATCTACGTTAATGAACTTTTAAATAATCAACAATGTTTTAAAAATTAATTCTCAAAGAATAAAGAGTTTGATGGGGAGAGGCAAAGGACAAAAAGATGGTGTCAAATACACAATAATTTTATTTAGAATTATAACTCAAATAACCACGAGATTTAAATGTGAAATATGAATTCAGAAAAAAAGCAAGCTGTGACAGAATACTAGCAGGGGCCCACTATAACCCAAATCAACCTGAACCAAACTGGACACCAGGATGAATTATTTCTTGCCATGTCTGGAATTGAAATTGTGTTGTTGTAGGAAATTTCAGTTTAGGACTACTCATGCAGCTGTTGTCAGTGTTCCCCAAAAACCTGCACGATCATTTTGTAATACAAAAGGCACCACTACATGAGACCACCAGCACAATGAAAAAGGTGATGTAATCATTACTTTACAGAGGAAGATGGTTCTTATTTACAAACTAGCTATTACAACCAGATGATGTTCCTGAAGAGCAAATTGAGGCCAGATCCAAGCAAAATTTGGCACCTCAGGAACAGAAGTTTCTCAAATTAATGTAATATAATGTATTTTAACTCGATGAAAAATAAACACTCCAAAAAGTGTACTAAGAACATGAAAAATTGCAGCATAACACAGGAGCCCTGATACAGAACACTACAGAAAATGAAACAAATATTTTTCTCTGTATTTAAATAGAAATAGGATTTCCATTTTTATTTTTTCTTTTAAATAGGAGGACTTTCCATTATATTATTACCAGATGAGAATATTAAACCACATATATCTGGGAGAAATATTTCTAAGAGAGCAGGCTTCATTACTCTGCCCAAATATGCTAAACAAGTTGCTATAAACATTATTAGAACACTGATTTTTATTTTTTAGTTTTTCTTGAATACCAGAAGACAGGAACAGTTGTGACAACTGCAGTTGGAGAAGCCTAATATAAATGTGAAGCAAAATACTGACTGTCTATTATATTTTCAAAGTAGGTCAGTTAGTCTTGTCTAAGTCTAATAAAGGTGGACTGTGGCTTCAGATTGAGTAACACAACAGTCGGGCAGTTGAGTAACACCTTAGAGTGAAACTCTGCAGCAAAAAGGACCAACGCCATCCTCACATCTACCTACCCGGAGAAAAATGAGTAGGAACAAAATTGGAGCATTGGTGAGATGGCGTTAAACTCTCTGTGATATCCATGTTTGAAGAGATTTTTGCAAGACTTGGAAAGGTACTAAAAAGTTCCAAGGAATTCAAAGGGTATCAGAAAGGGTATTCTCAAACTACCAGAGAAAGACAAAGCAAGAGAGAAAACCTGATACAGACAAAATCATTTAAGAAATGAACCAGCATTTCAAACAAGGGTGATGGTCACTGTTGTTCCAGGGACGGCGAGGGAAGAACCACGTGAAGTCTAAGGTTCAGGAATAAAGGAAGAGAGTTTAATAATTTTCTAAAGGCTTTTATATGTTAGTTTGCAAAAGTGTGTTAAATGGCATAAGGTAATTGGCCCTTTGGCCATTTACTCCTTGAAGGGATTGGTCAAATTCTAAGACACTCATTTTTAAATATTTTCTAGTTAGAACTATTAACAATATCTGTTAAACAACCTGCAGGTACAAGAAGTTTACAAAACCGTAACATAGTTTGAGATAGTTTGCATGGGAAAGACAGAACTCTCACAAAATGCTGCAGAGGGCTGAAGAAATCCCTTGCTGAAGCCTTTTCAGTATCCATAGGTGATGACTATTGGAACAAACTTGCAAGTGATGTTGGCGTGGGCTATACAGGTCTGAGGGGCTCTGAGAGCATGACCTGCTTGGAGACACAGTGCACAGACTTCAATGAAGGGGAAGCATGGGAATAGTGTAACAGCTATTTATAGCCTAATAGAAGAGGTTCAACAGAAAAGCCCCTTTTGGATTCACAAAATTAATATCTATTAATCAACTTAAATGTTAATGTACCAGCAATTCCTTTACTGCTCATTTGAGCAGAAAGATTAAATTAAAATGCTTTTTGCAAACCTGAATCACATTTTATGCTTTCTGAAAAGCTAAACAAAGTTCTCTGTGTATCTATGTGAAGTGTTGACTTTTCAGACACCTACACAAATGTCTGGGTGACCAGGAGAGAAATCTGTAGTGCATTTAAAAGAAACATCAGAAAAATTAATATTAATTTAATTTAATACAGACTATGCAATGCCATTAATACCTGTGCTAGCTAAAGTAGTCACTCTTGTATCTAATACCTACTGATCCTTTCAAATTTATCTGCTGCTGCCCCTGGATGTGCCTCAGAGCTAGGATGAAGCAGTTAAACACAAGAACACAGGCATTGAATCATTAACTCTCCTCTTAGTATTGTCAAAATAAAACCCTAATTCACATTAGTTTTATTCCAGTTAGACTAGGATTTCTCCACTATTTAATACCATCATTTTCACTTTTGTTAGTACCAGTTTTACTCAGTAAACATGTGTTTGAACTGTTCGTTTGGTTTTCTGTTTGGTTTGGGTTTTTTTCCCCCAGGAGAATAAATTGTATTTTTCAATAACAAATACCATCATAAAAATTCTCTATTAAGTAATATATATAGAGAGAGCATATCTATTGAGTGTCTTCACTATTTTTATATATAGTATATATACTGAATTCTGTAACAATTGTACGTTCTTCAGATTCTTCAGTCAAAATAATATGATCCCTCCTCTAAAGACTTTTTGATAGAACAGATAAAAGAGCTGTTGGGTGGGATATAAACTGTTATTTTAACGTGCCAGGAACCACAGAGAAATCAGAGGTTCAATTCAGATGCCCAGTGCAAATGGACATGCCCTAAGGCGTGAAGGACATCCTCATGATGGCAGCAGCCAGGCAGGCCCCCTGTGTTCTTGGGGAGCCAAGCTGGGGTCAGGCAAGGGTAGTCTTGGGAATCACAGATGATAAAAGATGCTTTAATTTAGGTGGCTGAAGACATTGAAATTATGTGCCAAATAGCTGGAGAAGCCATGGTAGAGTCAGGAACCATATTTCTGAATTCTCAGACCAATCAAGTGCAGGAGAACAAGAATGGGCTGTGGGCAGTCTCGACCTTGATGAGTCACAGCTGTGCTGAACCAGGTGTTTCTGCTAAAGACCAGAGACCGGCTGCCCCTCGGGGAGGTGGCTCATAAGAGAGAGGAGAGGACTACAGAGAGCACTACTAAGCAAGGAAGCTAGCAAGCCTGCCTGCAGCAGCAGCAGCAGCAGCAGCAGCAGCAGCACTAGGACTACTACTAAGAAAGCAAGCAGGACTGAAGAAGCTTAAGGTGATAGCAGTCTCCTTTGTAGCTCTGCACTGAGACTGGGTTTTTGGTTTGCTGTCAATGGTGCCCCGTGTGAGGAAACCACTGTCAAATGAGGACTCCGATGACTGCGGACCTTAGAGCAGGCTTGTGACCACCGTTGAGTCAGTGCTAAAACCTGCCTTTGTCTGGGAGATTGACAGGTATTGTTTTTCTTCCCCAATTTGTTTTTTACATATATTAGAGAGTTCCACAAATGTCTTATATACTTCTGTTTCTGTGGATCAACATTAGTGCAAGAAATGAGGAAACTGTCTGACAGCAACTGTACCATACTTAGCTTTGCTTAATGAAGCATATAATTAATCACAGCTCTCTCATTTCTATGGTTATGGTCTTATTGGTCCTCATAAGAACATGTTATCTGAAAATATCATGCTTCTGCTTCACTGAACAGATGACAAAATTAAATGTCATTCATGATTTCTGCAGTATGGACCTAGAACTTTAATTAAAAACCCTGTTTTTATGGTTTTACATTTTCTGTTGAATATCTTATATTCCAAAAAAAGAAAAAAAAGGCAGTATTTCCTCTGAATCCAATTATTTAGCCTGGCTGAATAGTAATAAAAATTTTATATTCAAAGGAACATGGCAATTAGGGGCAACTTACACTAGACTTTTGAGAGGGAGATTTACCATTGTACATCCTGGTGATGACTGCAATCCTAGAATCTATCACTAATTATAAGAATGTGATGTGGAAGTTTCTGTCTCAGTTTTAAAAGTTTAAATCATCAGAAAGCTGCGAATTGTGGGTTAAGGTATATGTATGCCTTATAAACTCCAGTTTTCCCTTATTCTCTGGCAATTCATAGAGACTAACATTGGAAATCTTAATACTGGTGTGAATGATGTATGGATGGAAATAAGTAAGTGCCAGAAGAAACACCAGAATGAGGTCAAATGCATGACCTACATTGATAACCAGCAACACATTCACAGAAGCAAACTAAGGAGTGTATTATTTTGTCAAAATCAGAAGGTCTGCACTCTCATAAAACAATTATATGATGAATGTCATGATGACTTGTTGGCAGAAGACTGTGTGCTCAACAACAAAAGATGTCAGTGCCTACGCAGCACCTAACTTGTATCATTCCTTTCCTCATAACTCCAACAAGAACAGCACTGTCCTAAGAATGTCAAAAATCAGGAAGCACAGACAACAGGCACCAGACTTGCCTGAAGTTTACAGAGATAAAAGTAAGCAGAACTGTGAGCCAAAAGGATTACCCTTACTTTTGGGTCCTAAATATAAAAGAGGTATTTAAAGACCAGTTTGTTATTGTCAGTCAAGAAGAAACAAAAAGACCTACCAAGAACTTGAAGGGTGGCATCCCTTGTCCATGTATTGTGTCACACACAAGGACTCCTGACCACAGTATTAAATGCAGACACTTTGATGCTTGTATTTGGGCATGAGAATGTGAGTGAATGAAATCAATGAAAGGATGTGACTAGGTGGCGAAAATTAATTTACTTGCAGATTTCCAAAAAATATACTAGCTTCCCTCCCATCAAGTCTCAAGCAGAGTTTTTGCTGTACTGTTTTCTTAGAGAAAAGAGAGGTGGGAAGGCAAATCTGAGTAAGGACGGAAATATGAATTACCTCAGCATTTGCTCCAAGAACATGTCAACTCCTTCAGCTTCTATAAGCCTTTATAGTATAGCCAGAATTTCAAACTAATGACAACTAATGCCTTTTACCAAACGGCATTGGTATAAACAAACAAAAAACATAATCTGATTTTACTGTTTGATACGACAGGACACAGCTGGATTCCCTACACAGTATTAGGATTGTATTTTGGTGAGGATAGTATTTTGATGTGCTGTGGCCAAAACAATTAGTTAAAAAGTCATCAAAGTGGAATTGCTCACTTGCAAATAAAGAAATCAAACTTAAAGTATTCCACTGTCACCAGTCAAAGAACTGGTTTGCTGGAATGATCAGTCTTAGTTGTTTCTTAGTGTTGAGGACAGTGCAGAGATATATGAATAAACATTAAAAGGTGTTATCAAAGCTAATGTTCTAATTTGTGGCCCATTATTTGAAGCACAGAATGATATCTTGATGTAATACAAAAAGCGGGCATCCACAGAAATATGTAAGAGTCTTGTTATGAGTTACCCGTTACAAGTTTAAACCTTTGCTAGAGATCTTTGTTTCAACCAACTTTTTACTATTTTTGTTGGGTTTGGTCTTATTGCAGAGTTTTTAATCAGTATAATTCTACAGGAACTTGTAGTATGCGGAGGACCCCAAAGGTTTTGTTTCATTCCTTCAATGGCTGCTACTTGGCTGTGATAAGATCTCATAGCTAGGCCAACAACCGTCCAGAGAACAAATCAAAGTGAATGGAGTTAAGAGCATTATCAAATCCATTTCAAATTGATCTTTACTGTTGTTCTGAATTCTTGTTGTCTGCCTGCCCTCAGTCCTGAAAGAGAAAAAAATTGTAATGGACAACAGTTGACCCTATGAGGTGGAGCAGCCAATGATGAAATCACTGGAAAACATGACTAGACACAGAAAGAAAACAAATACCACTTGAAAGCTCAGGACACATCTGCAGTGAGCAGCACAGCCATAACCTCAGAGGGCAGAGAGAAATATGTTTCACCAGGATACAGGACAAGTAAATATCAAGCCTGGTGTAAAAAAAGTGACACAGCGTTGTTAAGAACTTGTGCTGACAAACCTGTGATTCTCTGGTCATGTGTGTACACCAAAACCACTTAACTTGCACATGAAAGAATCAAAGAGCCAAGTAAAGCCAAAGGGAATGTGATGTTAAATACTTCTGTGGATCAACACTGCAGTATACCTGGGAAAACCTTACATAATCAAAAAACCTCAACAGTAGGGAATGGGCCATTAGGTAGAACATATCTATCTCGAAAAGGCAGCATGAGACACCTGCTCCAGTCTTAGCATGTTAAGTCTCTGTACAGAGGCATAGACAAAGGAAGTGGAACATGAAGGAAAGACCAGGAAAGCAGGTCAGGGAAGGTGAGTCTCCCCCTTCGCTCCGCTCTGGTGAGACCCCCACCTGGAGTACTGTCTCCAGCTCTGGGGTCCCTAGTACAAGAAAGACATGAACCTGTTGGAGCAGGTCCAGAGAAGGTCCCCAAAAATGGTCAGAGGGAGGGAGCACCCCTCTAATGAGGAGTGGCTGAGAGCATTGAGATAGTTTAGCCTGGAGAAGAGAAGGCTCTGGGGAGACCTTACTGTGGCCTTTCAATGTTTTAAAGGGGGAGAATAAGGAAGACAAGGAGAGATTTTTTTTTACCAAGGTCTGTAGTGACAGAACAAGGGATAGTAGTTTTAAACTGAAAGATAGCAGGTTTAGCTCAAACATAAGTGATTTTTTTATGATTAGAGTGTTGAGACTTGCAACAAGTTACCAAGAGATGTGGATTACCCATCTCTGAAAATGTTCAAGACCAGGTTGGATGGGGCTCTGAGCAGCCTGGTCCTAGTGAAATGTTCCCTGTCCATGTCAGGAGTGGTTGGACTACACGATCTTTAAAGGTCCCCTTCAACCCAAACTATTCTGTGATTCCATAATGATATGAATCAATTTCTAATAGCAGAGTGCTGTGAAATCTAGGCCGAGTCCTCCTGCAACCTCTGTCTTTGTGGAGACATTAAGTCTCTATTCTTGGTACTGCATTGATGGACAGCTGAATTTTTAAGTGAATGACTCACTACAATCATGCAGAAACATGGCCATAGGGTCTCATTCAGTTGTACCCTAATTTATCATAGCTTTCACCTCATGTCTCTCTATCGTTGCATGGACAGCTGGTCTGGAAAGCAAGCTATTAATCAGTCTCTGCTGGTTGGAGGAGGCCAGTAACAATTCTTACTCAAATCATTTAGGTTGTCATTCACATTTCTCATTTCAGCATGCATTTAATCTGAAAACACTGGTCTTCCTTCTTTGTGCTTACAGGCACTCAGTGCTCACTGTCAGACCCCACACAGTCCAGCTTATAATGCTCCAAAGACAGATTTGCTAGCAAGGGCTTATGTCCTTACTGTGATTGCCTAGGCAGCAACAGTGGTAGAAAAACAGCAATGAAAAGAGGACAAGGAAAGAGGAAAGAATAAGCAGTTCAGGAAGACATTTCAGGAAGTTCAGGTTGAGATGGAAGCATGGACAAACCTAAAAGAAAGAGAGGGAGATGTAATAATGTAAAATATGAGTGATATAAACAGACATCTTTAGCATGGATGATGATGAATTTTGTTTCCCAACAATTTAATTTCTAACAAATATGAAACAGATCTTCAGTGCTTTTTAGTGCTTTTATGTCCTTTACACAAAATTAAATTTCAAATTATTCTTTTTCTACACGCTTATATTATTGAATTACTGTGAATGCTGTAAACTATTTTTATGGCTGGTTAGACATTCAAACCAAATTTTTCTATGTATGTTTATATTCTGCATGGCAGACAGCTTGAAGAAATATTCCCTTTTTTTATGTACATGAGGGTCATGAAGCAATATGTTCTTTTTCTTACACCGAAATAAGGAATACAATATAATGTGCCATTGTTCATACCAACTACTTTGTTAATATTTAGAGTCAAAGAGTCATTTTAAAAATAAAGCAAATAAAATCTAGAAAGAGAGCATTTAGGGTAAATATTATTCACCTGCTTATAAAATGCCTTGTGGTATGCATGCACTTACATATCCCAAACTATCTTGAAATACTGCTAAACACCAACATACTTTACTGAAATATCACAAGGTAAGGTTTTCACTGTCAACACTAAAATAAACCATCTGCATCTACAATTACTATGACACTGTCTCTCAAGCATTTTAGATTCTTTCATAACATATTTTGCCACTCTTTTAGAAAACAGGAATAACACTGTCAGTGAATATGAAATATTTAAAAGTTTTTCTCGTCATTAGTACCTTTAGTTTTATTACAACACCCTCAATAAAACACCAGTTGTACTAAATACAATGTAAAGTTTCCTAATGTTTTAGGTTTTTGTTTAAGTGTTCGTATTCTTCTCTAATGAAGACTGATGGAATGTAGGATATGTGTTAACATTCCTGAAGTCTTAAAATAAATATTCTCTAACAGATTCAATACTTCTAGCACTAGTTTCTTACAAAAATCTGCCATCTTATTATTAATCAATAATGTAAATTGTCTATAGTGACATTACACTATAAAATCATGGGGAACAGAAAGCTATATACTGTCAAGATTTAGTTCTGTTACGTTGTTAAATTATGCTATGTTATGTTATGTGATATTAAGTGAACACATACCCCCACAGACATTGCCATCTGCATTTTCACACTGTCGATCATCACATTCACAGTTTTTGCCATGAACTCTGTTGTCTCCTGGAGGGAAACAAGTGCATTGGCCACATTCACATCTCCCTGTAAGAATAAATAATTGTTAAGAGTCATGATTTCAGTAAAGTAAAATAAAATAAATTTAATAAAACCCTAAATTTATGCTACATCCTACTGCCAAAGACAAACTACAAGTCTCACTGTATTAATTAAAGTATAGCTCATAAACACAATTAAAAACCAACCAAACAAACAAAAACATAGCAAAACAAAACTCTTCCTCTTCCATGGCAACCAGATGGAAAGTATCACTGTTATAATCTTAGTGGAAACAGCAACAATAAGCAATCACTGGCATTGCACATTTTTCATACCTGAACTTAGTATAACTGAGCTGGCCCATGCTTATCTGCATAATTAACCTCTATAATTGCTCTAAAATATTTAGCACATACCTCAGAAACACCAAGACGAATGTGATCAGAATCAGTCTATGCACAGAGCTCTCTAAGATACTCGCTATTCATGTAGAAAAATAATTCCTCAAATATTCTGTCAAGCTTTTTGAGAGCAGAAATCCCTACAATTTTTCTTGTCTAGATCTGAGGAGATAAGCACCATCTCTGCCACAGTCTCCCTTTCCATCAAACTATTTACAGGACAGCTCCCCAGAGCTGAAAGGGACAACAGGTTTATTCAAGCTCACACAGATCTTCACCCCCAAACCATAAGAGCAGTGAGTACTAAATGGCCAGATGCAGAAAAAATTAATATCCAGGACAGTCTTACATTTCACACATCTGAGACAAACTCAGTTCAGGTAAGGGGCCCTAACTTCTAGAAGTTTGCCTCTGTATGTTTTTTAATTGTGTTATGCAATGCTGGTGGGAGAACATTCTAAATATGGCACAAACTGTGGACCAAACTCATACATTTGATGGGCTTGGGAAAGAATATTGTATGTAAAAAATTGCCGCCAGAGACACGGACTAGGATGCAGAAAACCTGCTCTTATTGATTTGATTTGATTTAATCACAGCATCAGTGAAACTCAACTTGGGCCTCATCACTGCTCCACTGACTGCAACCCCAACTTAACAGTATTGCTAGAAAGTAAAAAATATCCCCCAAGTGCAGCCTTTCATTATGCAACCAGAGAGTTCACAACACATTGCACTTATTTTTTTCAGCATTTGCTGAAATATTTTATTGAACGGGAAAGAACTGTTAATGAAAACCTTAGTGGAGATTTTCTAACTGTAGGTGTCATGACAATAAAACCTTTTAGGGTAAGGTACTGACAGATAATTATTAATATTCTTCTTTTCCCAACTTCTAACCTTAATTTGTTATATTTGTTTGTGGCATTTTGGGGCTTGTTTTTTGTTTGTTTGTTTTTCAATAAAACAGTCTAATTGGGTTGGATTAGGGAGAGATCTTATTATTTATGGAAAAAAATTTCCAAGCTCATTTTATAACTTCTATACTCTTCATCTTCCCAAGCCTCTTTTTACATTGCACTTCTGAGCGGACATTTTATGCACCAGGATTCAATCTAGAAGGACATAAAGTGCAAGAATTTTAGAAAAGACATGGCGATAAAGAGAATTAGAGAAAATACTTCTTAATACCTTTATTTTATGCATAGTTTAAAAACTGTGTTGCGTTGGCAATTATACAAGGATGCTTATTCCAGAAAGAAACTTCTTATAGGAAGTGCATCTCCCACGTCAAGAAATAGAGTTGTGCTTAGTAATCATGTCAAAATTTAAGATATGATTGTGTACAGAAGAAATGATGTTATTTGCCTGCATTCTTTAAGCTATAATTATTGGTCAAGGACAGCCACATTAGAAATTGGAAAAAAAATCCTTAGTGCTTAAATATACAGGGAATTTTATTGAGTCTAATTTGTCTCTTTTTATGCATTCACCTTAGGCAACCTGATCACTTTTACAAAAATGCCGCATCACCCTGTCCCAAGGAACAGTCAGTAACCTGTAGGCTGAGAGGTACCTGATGAACAGGACCCATCTGTTGTGGAGACTATAACATAAACAAAAGAATCTTCAGCAGTGGTCTCCTGGCCAGCCATTGCTATAATAAGGATGCCTGAAGATGGTAAAATCATTTTAAGCAAGCTGATTTGACTAGAGGAGTCATCACAGATGGAAAATCCTCCAGAGCAATAAGCAAAGGAAGATCCTATAATGAGGATCCTGCATGTTCTGTAACTAAGCATTATCTTCTGAAATGCTTAATTTAATAAGTCAGAGTTCAGTGGCTGGTCCCTTGTGCTGCAGTGGGAACAGGCTCCTCTCAGTCCCCACTGCAAGTAATATTTATCCATTTTAGTTAATGTGCAACAGTTTCACCAGCAGAAAAATTGAGGGAAGCCCATCCCTGGGCAGATCAGGCGCATTTTTGTCATGTAAGAGATACAAGATCAAAGGGAATTTAGGCCCTACTTTATCAATCTGTGCCTCATATTTTATTTTGCATGGTCCCCACCTAAGCTCAGGGTACAGTTTAGATCATCTGACTGCAGACCTCAGCAAATTGAAAGTGTCTTGAAAATGGACAGAAACCTCAGTCAGCAAGTGCTCTGGAAAAGGATTTCTTTGAGCTATTTCTTTGCTTTTAAATATTCAAAGATAGAATTACAGTAGCTTAGTACACTGCTGCTGAAATTGATACTGAAATTATTAGTCCCTTTACTTTTGCAAATGTTACAAGATCAGTATGAGAATTTAATTTAGTGGTGTCACTAAATAACTTGAACTTTGTACTGGCTACGAAAATATTTTGCCTCCAAAAGTCCTGAGATTTTGAAGTAGTGAGATTTTGGTTAGATTATGTAAAGTGGGCTCGCTCTAAGGAGATAATTTAACAAAGAATTAAAGTCCTATTGCTTCTGAACAGCTAACTATATAGGATGTGTCTGCTACTGAAATATCAGAAGCCACACCTTATTCTGTGACCTTCTCTTAGCTATTGTGATAAGATACTTACTAAACAAATTAAATCATTCAAAAGTAATTTGATGCTCACGTTATACTGAAAAGGGATCAGCACTTTACTAAACATACTCTTTCTTTGTATAGAATAATAGGTTTACCATAGCAACCTGATTAAAGCTACTGCCATACATCCTAAATTCTCTCTAAATTCCAAGGCATACAGAAACAATTAAACACGGGATGACTATAATATTCTGCACCTTCTCAACCATGTGTGCAAGAGCTACACTTTATGAGCAAAAAGAAATCAGTTGACCTCAGACATTTTCTGGCAAGTGGCTGCCACTCTTCCTCACTAAACAGGGAGAGTAAATACCATAATCTGATGGCTTCAGATGAAGGAAGCTTTATGATGGAAGTTGTATGAGCTATTAGCATTGAAAAGCTTAAGCTACTTATTGCAATGCAAGATGCTAAGAATAGAATAATTATACAAGACATTTATTTGCCTACAGTCTTAATGTTTCCTTACACTTCTTCCTCCCATTGATTTCAGTAGGAGTATTAACTTATCACTAATAATTGTTAGACTTGAAGAGTGACAAAAGATCAGCTTAGGTTGGGTTTTTTTGTTTTTAAAGGGAATGAAAGTGCCACATCTCATCAAAACACAAGTTCATTAGATAACTGACTCAAGAATTCTAAAAAAAAATGCCTTAAGCATTTAGCTTTTGATTTTATTCCCCATTTACTATAGCATTTTTTCATTCCTTATATCCAACATTTATAAAAACATAACTAAACAGTGCCTAGATTTACATTAAACCTGCTCCCATGCAAATTGCTGTGACCATTAGCTGCTTGCATTCAAACCAATTTCCAGATGCCTATATGGATTAACTGAAAGTCTCCTTTGTAGAGGTAATTTTAAAACTCTGTGCTAGAAGTATATAATTTGTGTAATAAAGCATTTCTACTCTGTTATTGCCAGCAAAAATACCAGGAAGAGACATTAATAGCTTTCAATGTAAAAATAAACACTGAATATAGTTAAGATATACTTCATTGTCTTTTCCTGTCTGTAACTCTACAACATAAAGGATTTTTCTGTGCAGGATGATGAATTTTTATCTTCTAAATGAAAACAAATAAATAAAGCCATTTTAATTTTTTTTTTTAATGTGTAAGGAATACAGTGCCAAATCTCACCGAGACGGTGGTAAAAGTGAGACAGGTTTCATATCAGAAAAACAGTGTTTTGGGAATCTGCCTTTAGTAAGGACTTTTCTGCCCCATGGCTGTCCCAGGCTTAACATCTGAAAGCATTACCTATCAGAAATTGAAATTTCTTTTATATCAAGTAATCTCAGGCAACTTGAGCACATTCAGTAAAGCTGCTGTGTCTTTCTGCCCACAGAACTCATTTCATGCTGGATGTGAACAAGATGATCTAAAATAATGTTCAGAAATGGCAAAGCAGAGAAGGGTGATGGGAAGATTTGTACAGAAGATCACAAAGTTTCAGTGGACATAAAGGGTGAGGGGAAGCAGATGTGGCTGAAGGAAGTAATAGCAGGTAGCAGATTCAAGTAAGGCAAAAGAAAATTCACTGACTGGGTGGTGGAGGGAAAAAAGACCAGTAAAGGAAACAAACAGTACCACAAAATTGGCAAACAAAATGCAACACTTGCCAAGAGTAGGGTGGGCAATATCATCGTGCCTTGCTCAGTCTGAGGTGTTCAGAGCAGTACACTCCAGCTGAGCTTGATCAGTGTGGAGAAATTTAAACTCAAGCAGGAAACAACTACAGATTTCTCATTGGCCATCCATTGTGTGTTTTGTATGTCCTATTGCAAAAATCGCCTAGGAATTAATTCCCACCTAGAACAGCTTTAAAAGAAAATTTGTATAAAAATATTGTCCTGACTAGACAAAAAAGAATTCCTCCTTGTACATGTAGGGATCGTCAGGTTTTAAAATGCTGGCAGTTCTTGGATCAGGTTGTTTGGGTGGTTTATGAGGTGTCAGAAAAATGGAACCTTTGAAAGCATCGTAAGTACGTACAAAAGTATCCTTAGAACCCCTTTAAGTGCGTGAATATCTCACTGATCTCACCCAAATGATGAAAATCTGGGGATTAGTTTCTTACAAGGACTTTAGGCAAGCAAGGTATGAACCTGTACCTGCAGTTACGCTGGGAAAAAAATTTCCTCTTCTAAAAAATGAACTTATATCAGTACAAGATACAAGAACCACAAAGGATTTATTTTCTTGGTCTACACAGGATTTCTCTACTAGGCTGTTAGGGGCTTGGGGTGGAGGACTTGTTTTTGTGGAGATTATTTGAAAATTGGGTGAAAATTGGGTTTTCCACAAAATGTTCAAGCAACAAGCACTTTTTGTTTTCTGCAATGCATTATGAAAAATAAATTTGTGCATTTATCTCCTCCTACACAAGAAAAAAACATTCTGCAATTATTACAAGAGCAACTACTTGTTTGGATTTGGATTGGGAACGAACTTTCTCTTTCTAAATCAGTATACAGAAAGTAAACATGCCTTGAGTCTACTCATAAAAAGAGATTATTTGCAGCATGACTGACCCAAGACCTCAACTAAAGATATAAAAGCTCCAGAGAAGAGCTTAGCTGAATCATACCAACATAAAATGAAATGAAAATTGCTTTAATAAATCTAAAGTAATTTCCAAACTTCAGATTTTTGTACTCCTTTTTTTTCTAGAATTTTGTACACTAAAGTAAACTTTCAGCAGCAAGTTCTGAGATTTTTATTTAAATGACATGAACAATAGCTTAAGTATATAATTGGGTTAAATATCTGTACTTTTCTTAGTCTTACTGGTCACCTATCAGCTGCAATAACTACATCAGCTACTACATTCAACACTATCAACAAGTTTGAAATAAATGTAATCAACTATTATCACATAACTGTATCGGACATTTCAAAGACTTGTACCTACAGCTGGTAACCTCTTATTCCAAGTTGCTTTATCTCCAGGGTACTTTCACTAAATGCTTTTGCTGTTAAAGGTTTTTATTTTAATTTCCATATCATGCTTGGAAAACCTACTCCAAACCTGTGGTAAGTTCTCAGTGACACATCCAGTGTTCCATGGAACTTCATAGTCCCATGTGAAAAGGCCGGGGGCAGGTTGAAAGGCTTCACAGGCGCGTGCAACGGAGCTCTGCAGGCTCTACCCTTTCCCTTTCAGAGAGGGGACTTAAACTCCCATGTCTGCTTATCACCCACACTCAGTGTCTGGCAAAAGCTGTTGGTACAAATATTTGGCCTAAGAATAACAGCAGAAATTCACAAATTAAGAAATTCTTTTGTTTAAGCTGCCTGAGACTTTCCACTACTGTGTGTTTTATCAAGTTGTTCACCAGTACAAAGTACGAAGCTTTCCCTCAAAAAACAGGTAAAATGGGCATATTTTCTTAGACAGAAAAGGTATGTTTCTTTTATTCTTTTATAAATTGAATTGCTTTATGATGTGAGAGAGCCCTAAAAAGGTCTCACAGTTTAGTTTGTCCTTAAGGGTAAAAACCTCAAAACGCAAAGAACCCAAATAACACTAAGATAAAAAATCTCAAGAAATAAAAGGATGCTATCCCAAACAACACAACTTTCACAACAATGGAAGCAACCAAATATCCAGTATTGTAAAAGCAAGTGTAATGCAAGAGCAACTGCAAATGGCTGAGATTTGTTCCCCAGCTTTAGAACAAACACGATGTATGACTGGAAGCCTGATTGCACAGTTGGCATATGGCACCTGAAGTAAACGCTTTTTCTTTGTGACAGCTTAATAGTTAAATACTTCTTTAGATAATTCCACTCAACAGCACCTCTTTACAGATTTAGCATCAGATAGTCTTTCAGAGCTCCTGCCAATCAGCAATACAGATTTGAATCTCGTGTTCCATGCTTTCTTTTTTGTTTCTTTTTTTTCTTTTTTCATTTTTTCCCCTCCCTCTCTTTAAAAATTTTGGTAAGTAGTACTGCTGCACTGCTAGTTTCCTTTTCAGATTTTTAACTTGACATCTGCTATCATCATCAAGCTGACATGTCTCCTCCATCTGCCTGCTCTCAGTAGCCCTGCTTTGAGGATACTCTCGAAAGCTCAGAATTCACAGCTAACAGGGAATTTCTAGAGGAGTTCCAGGAGAGGAGTTATCCAGAACACCCCTGCCCACTTTGCAGGAGCAGGATTTTAGCTGGATACATCACTTTTCCTGGTGACATCTTCCTCAGGTTCTCCCACTGGGGGCGCATCCTTGACAGTTCACTCACTATATTAAGGGGACAAGTAGGACTAGGAAGGCAATTACTTCTCTGTTCGAAAGAAAGGTGATAGTCAAAGTCACCACACAGAGGAGAGATGTGTAAAGAAGACAAGAAAGAAGGTGGCAAAACACTTTCTAAAGAAATGTGTTGTTAAGGCAGAGAACAGTGGAAATTGAAGGAGAGGAGAAGGAATACTTTGGGGAAAAAGAGAAACATAGCACAGCAAATGTCACTCTGAAGATGTACAAACCCTAGAATTCAGAAAGCCATCATATGATTTTTAACTTCCCTTCCTCTCCTCATCTCTTTTTCATTCTTCCCCCCAAACATGCTTTCAAAAACTCAAACTATGAAGAAAAAATACTGCAAAGAGATGCCACTAAATAAAGCAAAGAATACAAACCATTCTACTAAAACTAACATCTTCTCCATAGAATATTAAAAATGAAGTTACGTTTGATTTAAAGGATCTGGCCTGAGAATTCTTTCTCTTCATCTTGACAACTATCGGGAAAAATAAGTCTCATTTCCTTTTCAGCCTGTTCAGCTGCCTGATGCTTAGTATAAGCTGCTACAAAATATTTTCTAGCAAAAGCCAAATATAATAAAGAGGCACAATCCCATAGTGAAAGATACATGAAACACAAGGCCATTGTTCAAGAAGCTGTGATGGCTTTTGAGCCATTTAGAGCTTTATACATTTGACTGCCTTATCACCCGGAGGATTGACTGCTTTTCCCTTTTTTTACATGATCTGCCATGTAATGAGTCATAGCACTAACTCCACAGAGATATTTAATTTGCAGATTAATTTACTAGAAAATGTCAACTGCTTTGTGGAGATTTAATCACCAAAATGTTAACCTTGTTCACTTCCTGATGATGCCTGTTGTTTATTAGGTAGTAAAATTCAAGATATTTTAGGGTTGTAATAGAAGCCTATCTATCAAAACATTTAAACTCCTAAGTGGTCTGCTCTTTGAAGCTTTAGCTAAGATTAAAGTGCTTAATAATGGTAAAACAACAATATGAAAAGATTCAACTGCATAGCAACCATCAATACTATTTGCAGATAACAGACTGCTAAGTTCAGAAACCATGGCAACAAATGACATCACACTGGATCTACCTTATTGATTAGCTTTCACCTCAAGACTTTTTCCAGAAATGAAAGACATTTCCTAGCAACTGCATCATCTACTGAGTTGTTCCAAGCTAAAATGCTCTTACCCTCACTCTTAAGCAAATTTTTCCTTTTTTGCTGCCAACTGGCCAGATTGTGCACTAGCCTCTTGTTACAAGGCTCTCTATTTAATCTGTTGTAGAGACACTGCCTTATGGCTCTTAAAATCTTTGCCCCAAATTCAATGGCATCTGTGAAATAATGCTTCCCTGCAGCACCCAAAAAGGCTGGCTCTGCAGAAAAGTATCTAATATGGAACCAAGAAATAACAGCTTTTGAAGGAGCTTGAATGAAGGAGTAACAGCTCTTTAAACGCAAAGTTTATCTTTAGAAAACAACACAATCCCTCATTTCCCCACTCTATGATTTGAAGTATTAGTAGTAAATTCATTGCAAGTAACCCTGAGTTTACAGATTTCAAGAAGAGTGCATAGCAATGACAAACCAGTGACCCAAGGGCTCTCAAAGGACTGGCCAGGCACATTATGTATCACTCTACTTGTTTAAAGTGTGTACTTGTTTAAAGTCCTTGCAGGTAATTCCCTCTTTGCTCATCTGTCTTGATAGAGCTTCATGAGCAGGCAAGGACACTGGTAAGACTGAGTTGGAGAGAACAGGTATAATTAGGAGCCACATGTATTTATACTCAGCCTCCTGTTTGGATGACCTGAATAAAACCCAGTAATCAGAGACAGCAGTTTTCAAGCTAGTTGAAACACATGCAACAAGTAATTAAAGCCTACCAGTGATGGCTCCCCTATTTCCATCACAAAAAAAAAAGATGGATATGAGACAGTTTCCAAACCTTCCTGACAAAAACAACAGTGCTCTGAAACACTAAAATTAAGGCAATTCTTTTTTACTTACTTAACTCAAACTCCTATGAGGAGCCCAATACTGAGGCAATTGCCTATACATTAATATTCTTGCTAATTCTGAGAGCAAAAAATCAGGTTTATAGTGTGAATTAGCCCCAAAATTTCTAGAAGGATCACTGCTAAAGAAGACATGCTCCTGCAAAGATTTCTGCCTTGGCTGGAACTGACCTTTATTTTGCTGGTCAGCCACAATCAACAGATTAACCTTTGTGTTTAAGCTGTAGATGCAAAATGCAGCAGTCTCATTGTGAAGCCAGCCTGGCTCTTCTCTACCACCGGCTTTCAGCCCTGACCCCCTCTGCCACCAGCTACACTGTGTCTATTCTCAGTGGGGCAGCCCACTGAAAACAGTGATGTCTGGAACACTGTCACCCACTGGACAGGAGGAAACACCATCAACAGGCAAAAGAGGTGCTTGAAACTGAATGGAAACCAGGGAGCGAGAAAGTGTTTTTCCCATTAGTACAGAGACTGTTAGACTACAACACAAGATGAACTTCTGGGAGTGCCAGGCAAGTTTTACATAACTCGCAATTCCTCCCATAATTTCTCTCAAGAGGGAAGAGAGAGAAAGAAGAGTCCCCAGTGTTCCCCAGAAAACATTGAAAGCCTTCCAGCAGCTGGAGAATTCAGAACACATGACAAGTTATTAGTCCCTTGAAAACTTTAGTCAATAAGACTTTGAGGAAAATTTCAGTCATATGCATGATATTAAATATTGTATCTCTTTTGGTTTATGACTAACCATTTCTGTCTTTAAAAGTCACTGTTTAAAAAGTGATACTGTTATCAACATTGATACATGGAAAAATTAAAGATGAAAGTAAGATTAACAAAATGTCAATTTTTTTATAGCATTGGAAACATTCTGAAGTCAAATGAATCAAAAATAGAAAAACTGAGGTCTATTATATAAATCAGAGAGTAAGAGGATCTTTTACAACTGATTAAAAATGTTAAGACTGTAAAACCTGGTAAGTACTGTAGGGAATTCTACACTAAATTGAAAACATCTATCCTCTTCTGTTTTGGAAATAAGTTTAGATATTACACAAAGTACTGCTTTGTCAATCTCCTCAGTCATCACGTAAGAACACAAAGACAATGCAAATAGTTCTTTCTATAGACCAATTGCTCTATTAAATATTTAAAACTTCATCAGAAATGAGATTGCTGGCTAGAAAAAAAAAGCGCAATCCTTTCAAGGAAAAAGCAATATTCACTATAATAGTCTAGCAAAAAAAAATCTGCCAAGCCAAAGAACAACTGAGCGGAGAAATCTGGGCCTGTCCAGTGAACCCTGAAGGTTTTTATCTTTCTACATAGAGAAACAATGCATCAAAGCTACCTGCTGTAGTAATTTGTGTACCTTTTCTCCCCCACAGTACTTTTTCTAAGCACATCCAGTAAATTGTAACCTAAATCTGCCTATTTCCCACTAATGAATGTATGGAGAACATAGTGTTTCCAGAGACAGCAGCCACTATTACAGAAATCTGAAGGTAGATGCAACTCCCTACTCCCTCCAGCTATTTAGGAACAGTTCTGTGCAACTTCAGAGCAAAGTTATTCCAGTGGAGAGGAATGAAGAAACTCAACCCTTCACACAAACCATGTTTGTGAAATAAACCCTATAAAAGTTTATTTCAGTACATTTTTTGCCTTAACTAAAGCTCACAGGTAAAACAGTGAAAGTCAACAATGCAGAAACACAATGGAGATGTCAGTTTAAAGGTGGGAGAGGTTCCTGGGAGCTGTTTCTTTCTTTTTTAGTGTTTTTACACTTAAAGGTAGAAGCAGGAAAAATTATCTGAATGGGTTCAGAGGCAGCAGAAGATGGGACATGATGAGAAGAGAAGACTATTAAAACAACCACTTACATTATGGTAAGCATGCTCTGAAATATCTATGTGTAAGAAATGTAATCTAAGTTCCACCAAAGAAAGTATTCCCAGACTAATGGCAGAGACAAGGATGAAGGCTTAATTTGGATGGGTAGTGAAATCATATGAGAGTAGAATTAAGGCCAGATATACTGAAAACTTGTAAATCTGGCAAAAAAAAAAGATTTTGACAGTGCCACCTAGATGATATGAATGGAAAACTTTCGGCCATGGAGTCAGGACACAAAAGCAAAACCATTTACATGGAAGAATAAAGCTTGAAGGATAAGTTTGGAGTTCTTCAAACACCCTGAGAAATTAAGATGCAAAATGGAAGGAAAGAAGAGCAAAGATGCCTGCAAATCACTGAAACATAGAATCATTTAGGTTGGAAAAGACCCTTAAGAACATCGAGTTCAACCATTAACCCATCACTGCCAACTCCACCAGTAAAACATGTGTGTAAGTGCAACACTCTATGTCTTTTAAATATTTTCAGAGATGGAGACTCAACCACTTTCCTGGGCAGCCTGTTCCACTGCCTAACCACCCTTTCAGCAAAGAAACTTTTCCTAATATCCTGTCTAAAATCTTCCCTGGTGCAACTTGAGGCCAGTTCCTCTCGTTCTACTGCTTGTTACTTGGGAGAAGAGACCAATTTGCTACAACCTCCTTTTGGCTAGTTGTAGAGAGTGATGAGGTCTGCTCTCATCCCTGAGGAACAGACAAGGGAGGCAGATAAGCAGCAGAGCTCACAGAAGAATAAGTGGGTAATGGTGAGAGAACAGAAAGAATAATGATCAGCCAAAAGAAAGAACAAAACAAGAAGGAGAACCTGTGACTGACACTTTGCAAAATGAGGCGAATTAATCTCAAAAATACAAAGGTATGCCAAAGGGATGAGGATGAGTAATTCTTAGGAAGATGTTCCAGCAAACGGAAACCCAGGTGTTTTCAGGAAAATTTTTCCAATTTGAAGAAAAGTCTCATTAAAAGAGAATTAAACACAATAGCTAGGTCAACCAGTGGTGTGAAGAGAGAGAAATGCTTTCTTATCCTCTAAAAGAAAAAGAACTTCCGTCCAAGTCAAAATTACTTTATCTATAGAAAGAGCCAATGTATTTTCCATAATTCATAACTAGACTCCATTTCCATGGCAAGACCACTCAGATTAATCAAAACATTCACCTCACTGAAGTATGAAGCAATGTATTATTTTAGAGACCACTGAGCCAAGAGAAAAAAAACACTATTTCCTGCACCATCATGGTTCATAAGTTTACCAGCTTTACCAGTTCTTGTCTGAGAACAATTTACCTGTCACTGCTATGATCACCTTACCCCTTACACACTTGCATCAAACCACCCTCAGGATCATGGTGCATGGTTGCACCTTCTGGGTTTCACCTTGGATCTGAATTCAGGCAATCATTAGCAATCCACCTACTTGCCTACAAGAAAGAAGCAGGATTGCAGCACCTGAGAAGCACAGCCTTAGCAACCAGCGTAGTCAGCAGTCAGCATGCAAAGTGGTATTATGAAAAAACCCACATCCCCCCATGCCTTGCAAGAAGGGGAAGGTGGCTGTCCCTGGAGACAAACTCAGTTGTTAAGCTTAGACTTCGATTCACAACAACCACTGGAGATGAACCAGGAAGCTTTGCAGCATGTGTAAAGTAGCATTTGTTGTTCATGGCTTTCACTCTGAGAGATTGAAGTGATATCAAAGAACAGACAAGAGGCAAATCCTAGTGGTGAAAAACATTCCAGCACTGGGATGCCATCTCTGACTTTAGCATGCCATGAATTAGTGTTAAGCCATGTTTGCTCATATGGATTTTTACAGACTACCAAAAATTCATCCCGGCCCTTTTCCAGGAAATGTCAGAGCTCTGTTTAGCAAATACAAAAAAAAAAACCCCAAACCAAACCAAACCAAAGAAACAAACAAACAAAACAAAACAATAAAAACCAAACCAAAACCCAAACAAACAAAAAACCACCCAAAATAACTGCTAACCAGATAGAACACTTTGAGTTTGACAACCTCTGTCATACCTGATTCAGTTGGAAATCAGGCCTAGATGGAGTATTCCATACTTGATATAAACTTTTTATTATAGAAACAAAATGGACCTGGTATTACCAGTTTAAATTTCTGAAAATTGCTTTAATTACATCATGAACATGGGGTCTACTTTTACTGATGTTCTAGAGAAAAGTACTCTATATAACTCAGACATATAAAAGCAACAAATCTGTTGCCTAAGCTAATAAATTTTTTTGTTTATTTTACTTTGTTTCTAACAGCAAGCAGTAATTTTCTAAAAAGCATTTATTTCTTCAAAGAAGGTGGTTTGGCTCCTCTTTGCTAATATAGTCATAAGAAAATTGTATTTAAGCCTCCCCTCAGTGTGTCCATGCAACTGAAAAACTGGTGTGTTATTAAACTCCTGTGCAGCAAGACATACAGCAACAACTTGGATTTTAACCCTTCTCCCCAGGAATTTGAGTTATGGCAGAGCACTGACAGTAGCAAATAAGTCTGCCACAGAAGAATTACTAATTTTGTTGCTATTTTCATTTCCCCCTTCCTGGAGTGGGAAGGCTAGTGAGGCTTGGTGCTGAGGGAGTGGGAAGAAATAAGGAAAATAATCAGTAGAACTCATTATTTTTCTGTGAGAAATAGTGGGAGGCATAAGTTACAGGGGGTGGAAACTGTAGATCAGACAAGGGCAGAAACTGATACTCAGTTGTGAGAGGAAAAAGAGCAGTGGAGACATCAGCTGAAAACAAGCAGCAACCACATGTACTATAACATCAGCAGCACGCAAAACACAGCAAAACTCTTATAGTGCACACACAAACACAGAAATTAAGCATTTATTTTAAAAAGTCAGTCACTCTCTGCTTCTTTCTCAAGAGCAGCAGCCCTGCCTTCTCCCCAGCAGTGAGGCTGCACGCATTTCAGCATCACTGCCAGTGACATCAGGACTCTCCACTTTGCACAGTAATAGTCTGGCTTTCAGAATCTTTGATGGTAAAAGGGGTCAACAGGCAAAGAATCAGCAGGCAACTGCCAGAGCAGTCTGTGTTGCAGCAGACCTGGACAGTCTGAGAGTGTCGCTTTCAGGATCCAGAGCCCAAGCAGATCACAACAACAGAGTTTAATATCTTCCTTGAAGCCTTCATTATCAGCACTGCTACTTAAATGAATGACTCATTCATCCATCCTGTCTCAAAGATCACAACAGGAAACATTACACCCATCTCTATCTGTTTCTCCACTACTTTATTTATAGCTGGAATTAATGAAAAAGAAATGTATTTTCCCAAGAAGTTTCGTGGCACAATGGAAAACTATCCACAATCTGAATAGTTTACACAGTATAAGTAATACACATCAAGCCATACACACAACCCCTCCTCACTTTTGTATCTAATTGAAAGGCTTACCCAAAAAAAGCCACCACTGCTGAGCAGAGGTCCAGTGTTCAGAACACCAACAAAATCAGTATACAAAACCAAACAAGCTCCACCTCAAATGTCAAGCGACAAGCCAAACGCAGTATTTTGATATGACAGGGGGTAATGGTTTTAAACTAAAAGAGGGTAGAATCAGATTAGATATAAGGAAGACACTTTTTATTATGAGGGTGGTGAAACACTGGAACAAGTTGATCATATCCCTGCTCACTGCAAAGGGCTTGGACTAAATGACCTTTAGAGGTCCCTTCCGACCCAAACTAATCTATGCTTCTGATTCTATACTGCAAATGCAATCATTTTCATAAGCATTTTCCCCCCGAAATAACTTGATCTGAAAACTGATAGTACAGATGGACACAGGTATCTTCTTTATGTAAACCCCATGCAAGACCACATGCATGCATTTCTTAAAGGCAAAAAGCAAAAAATGCTGAGCTTTCACAGCATGCTGTATCAAAATCACACAATCACATGACTTATGACACTGAAGATCAATATAATTCCAGGGAAAATAACCCCACCACCACATAAAAAATTCCAAATAAAATAACTTCTAAATGGAGAAAAAATTGGAATGGCAGATACAGTAGTGTATGCACACCGATCTGCAACATCATGAAATCTGCTCACAAGTCAAATGGTGCAATTCTGTGTTTCATAGAACCACAGAATGGCTTGGGTTGGAAGGGACTTAAAGATCATCTAGTTCCAACCCGCCTGCCATGGACAAGGACACCTTCCACTACACCAGGGTGCTCAGAGGACTGTCCAACTTGGCCTTGAACACTTCCAGAGATGGGGCATCCACAGCTTCTCTGGGCAACCTGTTCCAGTGCCTCACCATCCTCACAGTAAAGAAAGTCTTCCTTATATCTGATCTAAATCTACTCTCTTTCAGTTTAAAGCCATTCCCCCTTATCCTATTACAAGAACTACCTGTTCTTGTAAAAAGTTTCACACAGAACAAGCCCTGGTTGCAGTTACACTAAAGGGTAAGAAATTATATGTCAGCCTTCACCGCTTCCTACTGCTTCTGCTAGGAAGTAGAGAAAAGCTTTAATGATTGATCTGTAAAATCTTACCAAGCAAAACTGGATCCAGAACTAAGTTATCAGCATGAACACAGATGTTTAGCAGAGTTCAACAACTCAAGCATGCTACTACACTAATGAGGTTTCATCTCTGGAGCTAGAACATGCATGCGCATGGCTAACGCTAGGAATCAAACTCAGGACTTTCTGTAGAAGACCCTATGGACAAACTCTTAGCAATGCTAAAGAATTTTGAGCTCATTCATGGTCTATGTTCCTAATGAAATCATAGATTTGTCTGAAGAATCATATTAATTCCTAGACAGCTGTACATACGATACAAAGACCTTGATTAGATGCAGTCCATGGTAACTAGGGAGATGTGTCTGGAACTCAAGCTGTGTGGAAGCTCATATATTTCTTTTCTGCATACAGGTACTTAATGAAAATAAACTCAATTTTAAGAATGCCTGTGGCTCCAAATATCTTGGTAAAGTAGAGCCCCACTAGGCAGCACAAAGGCTAAAGTGAACCATAAACTGGCCAACAGGGCATGTATGCTTACAAAACCTGAAAAACAGGAGCAGCTCTCCTGAGCTCCCCTCAGCTCCATTTCATCTCCCCTCTTGCTGCAAATGTTAAGTCCAGGCAGTCGTGGAGAGTGCCTGCTGCAAGGAAATGAGTTCCTGAGTAGTTAAGTGATGACAGACCTTCCACTTTTCATGTACTTGTTACACAAGCAAAAACGGAAACACGGAATAAGATAAATTAACATTAATGTCTGCATAGATATGTAAACCACAGATACACACACTGATACTTTTTCCTTTGCATTGACACACATAACAACACTACTCTCAGAATTTAGCCTATTAAAATAAATTCACACCATCTCAAATTAGAAAAGAGATGGACGAAGTATTCTACTCCTACGGGACTGCAGTACATTATCTTTAATTGAAATTAATTCATTTGTATTAATGGAAAAATGAAACTGCTACCATGAAGCCATGCCGCAAAATTCAACAGATTAATGTGTCCTTGTGGGAAAGTCTTTTCAGCTAATCTAAGTCACGGTGCCATCAACAGGGATCACAAAATAGTTGAGGTGGAAAGGCACCCCTGGAGACCATCCAGTCCAACCCGTCTCCTCAGCACAGGGTGACCTACAGCTGGCTGCCCAGGATGGTGTCCGTTTTGTTTTGAAAAACTCCAAAGGTCGAGATCACATAAAATCTCGAGGCAACCTTTTCCAGTGTGTGGTCACCCTCATACTAAAACATTTTTCTTTCATTTTAAACTTTTTCCTCTGCTGAACTACCATGGCACCAAGATGTTCATGGCTTTCCATTACACAGAAAATCACAGAATTTCAAGATGAATTATTATGATATTTCTCCTATAGGATGTGAAGCAAAAAAATGTTTATTGATTAATTGGTGGTCATTAAGGGAGTTTTGGGAAAAACAAATACGTTTCCCAAAAGCTTGTGGTGGACCTACACAATACACATTTGCACTCAACACTTTCTGATTCATCAAAAAAAAATGAAACAATTGGGGAAATTGAATATTTTCTAGAACTCAATAAGCCCACCCTGCACTTCTTTGAAAATGAAGTTATGTATTTGTTTTGCAAAGGACTTACACTATTTGTTAATAAGAGGTTATGCTTTTTCCAAATACATAAATTAGGACCAGAATCAATACAGCAACATACTTTACTCACTTCTAAGTAACACAGAAATTAATCCTTAAGAGTGTTGCTTTTGCCAGCTACCTTTAAAACAGTTACACTTGCACATCAAGTAATTTACTTTCCTTGCCCCGCTGGGTGCAGGATCCTCAGAAAAAAAGCTCAGTTAGAAATGGCACCCCTCTAGAAAGAAATACTCTTATACTATCAAAATTTGGCTCCACATTTATTGTAAATATATTTCCTAGGGAAATTGAAATTTTGTAAGACATCCCATCAGAAATAAGCCAAGAATGAAACTATGACAGCATTAATCTTCCTAAATGTTCTATAAAGAAATTTCAACTTATTTTTCAGTTTTCTTTCATCAAATAATCAAATAGCTTGCATAAAGAGATATTCAGTGTTCTCATTTTGATTCAGTCGGTAGCACTGACTGTAGTTAATACCTGATGGTTTGTCTTATGCTCTAGTACAAGATCTACTGTAGGATCTCAAGACAAGTTCACAGAACCCCAAAATCATCAAGGTTGGAAGATTATCTGTCCAACCTTCCACCAACCAATTATTCAAGATTATCTGTCCAACCGTCAAATTAGCACAACCATAATCGCCCCTAAACCATATCCCCAAGTGCCATATTCAGACACCTCTTGAGCACTTTCAGAGACAGTGACTCCACCACCTCCCTCATCAAGTTATTCCAATGCCTAACCACTTCTCAGTGAAATTTTTTTTCTATGATCTAATCTGAACTTCCCCTGTTAAAACTTAAGACAACTTCCTTTTGTCCTTTCACTTGAGAGATGGCTCCCACATCACTAGTAGTGATGACCCCCACATCACTACAACCTCCTTTCAGGCAGTTGTAGAGAGCGATGAGGTCCTCTCTGAGCCCCAATATTTACCTTCTCTGAACCACTTCAGTTCCCTCAGCTGCTCCTCACAGCACGTTTTCTAGACCCTTCTCAAGGTCCACTGGCCTTCTGTGGACACACTCCAGCACTTCACTGCCCTTTTTGAAGTGAGAGGCCCAGAACTGGACACATTACTCATGGCGTGATCTCATCTATTGCCAAGTACAAGGGAATGATCAGTGCCCTGGTCCTGCTGGCCACACTATTCTTGATACAAGTCAACATGCCACTGCTGTCATTGGCCACCCAGGCACACTGCTGGCTCATGGTCAGCTGGCTGTTAATCCTTTCTGCTAAGCAGCTCTCAAGCCACTCTTGCCCAAGCCTGTAGCACTGCATGGGGTTGTTTTGACCCAAGGGCAAGACCCATCATTTTGCATTGTTGTCCTTCACACCTCTGGCCTTGGCCCATCAATCCAGTCAATCCACATCCCTCTGCAGTCTTCTGGCCCTCCAGCAGATCAACACTCCTGCTCAGCTCAGTGTCATCAGGAAACTGACTGAGGGTGCACTCAATCCCTTCACCCAGCTCCTCGATAAAGATATTAAACAGGACTAACTAGTCCCAGTACTGAGCCCCGGGAAATAACACTGGTGACCAGCCACCAACTGGATGTAACTCCACTCAGCACCACATTCTGGGCCCAGCCATTCAGCCAGTTTTTCACCCAGTCAAGAGTACACCCATCCAAGTCATGAGCAGCCAGTTTGTCCAGCAGAATAGTGCGGAGTTCAAAGCATACCAATGCACATATCAAAAAAAA